>JBCFYV010003101.1:0-30871 GCA_039000515.1 Timema cristinae
CAAGTCCCCTTTAAATATCACCTTTAGAAATTTGTTTTTTTTTCCGGGCTAACAATCACACCAATTGGGCATGCCCTTTTTTTAGTGGTTTTTTTTAAATTTTTAAAGGGGGCGGGTAAAATCCCCTTTTTTTATTGAAAACAAACACTTACTGTACTCCTCTTTATCCAAGCAACTTTTCACTGAAAGGGTGGGGTCATAGGGCAAATTTTTCCCTTTTTCATTTTGGGGAATCCAAAAATAATTTTTTGGGGATCGGGGATACTTTTAAGGGTTTTTCCAAAGGGGAGGGTTCTTGCGTAAGTTATTTTGTTTTCTCCTCCATTTTTTTTCCCCTTTGTCTTTAAAAACTATCGTTTCCCCAAGTTTTTAGCCCTTTTTAAAAAATTTTCCCATCAATTTGCATGAAAAATTTCCCTAAAAAGTTTAAAAAAAAATTAAATTTGCACCCCCGCTAAAGGGGCCCAAAAGATATTCCTAGAATAATTTCTTCTATCAGAATCTTTTTTTCCCTTTTCCTACCAATTGGATTTACATTCACCAAAACGCTCAAAAACAATGCCTTTTCCCCATATAGCCCCAAATTTCCCAAAAATTTTTTGAAACCCTTCTCTCTCTTCCCATAAACATTTACTTTTTTCATTACCCCGGCTTTTTACAGTTAAAATCCCCTAACTCTCGGGGTTTTCCACACCCCTTTCCCCTCGTTATTTTGACCTTTTTTTTGAAAAAAATTTCTTCCTAGCCCTTTTTCTTGACGATGAAAAATTTTCCGCTTCCCCTTTTCCCCTTAGGTTTTCCCATTGATTTTAAATTTTCCTAAGGAAGGTAAACATTTGGGGCAGCATTTTTCATTTGCTCTCGAAGGTCAAAATTTTTCCATCATGGAAAATTTGGGGGGAGTCAGCATATTCATCAAAAAGTCGTTTGAGCGTCACACTTCAAAAAAGGACGTTTAGGGCACATCTTCTACCAAAAAACTTTTTAAAGGGGGTAGTATCTTTTTTATTAGGGGAGCTATGGGGGTCACAATACATCATCAAGAGTTTGTCTATTTTCCCACATTTTTCAAATTTTTGGGAGTTATTTAGGGTCAGCATCTTCTCCCAAGAGAACTTTTTAAAATCTCAGCACACCCCGAAAATTAATATTAGTTTAAACCCCCCCCAAAGTTTCTCACTATGGGGGAAGTTTATTTTGTCCTCTCATTCCTAATTTATGGGCATATCTATTCATCCCTTTTAATTAATTTTTTGATTTGGGTTGATTGGAACGTTGTAAGTGTTTTTCGGGAAATATTGGCTGCAATAAAAAATTCCCCTTTAAGCGACCCACTAAAATCAGGGGGCCCCCTTTTTGTATTGGGAAAACAAGCTCAACTTTTTACAAACAATTCACAATTTAGGAAAATCAATGCAATAAATTTTTTAATTATTTTGGTGAAAAAAAAATTCCACTAACGAATCCAGTGTAAAGCAAAAAAAAAAACTCAAACCATCATTTAATAAGGGGTGCCCACAGAAAATTTCCCCCTTTAAAAAAAAAAATAAAAAAGCTCATTTAGATAGGCACTGAAAGATATTTTTGGGGCCTTTTAACTGTTTTTTTTTAAATTTTAAATATATCTGTTAATCTACTTTTTTTAAAATAATCTGGGATAAAATACATAACAAATTTATTTCCATATTTTTAATTTTAAACTTATAAAAAAACATAAACCTACAATATGGATAAACTTCCATAGTTTGGGGCCCGCGGGGTTAAAGGGGGCCCTGGCCAAAGAGACTTTGATAAGGGGGTTTTTCACTTTAATATTTTTCCCCCACCCTTTTTCTATTTTAAATCCCTATTTTTTTCCCTCCCCCCTTTATTTTTAACTCATAAATAATGGTTGTTAACCTTTTTGCACAATGTTCAAAAAAATTTATAAATACTATAACAGGAAATAAACAACCCAACAAAAAAAAAACTTATCAATTTAAATAAACCCTTTATACAAATTTTTTAAAAGGTCCAAACTTTTTTGGGAAGTCTTTCAATAGTGAAAAAAAAATATTTAAATTTTTCGGGTAAAAAAATCCGTGAATTGTAAAAACAATAAGCCTATATTTATACGTTTTTAAAAATTAAACAAAGATTTTTTAAAGTTTATTTTGGATTGGTAAAGTTATTATTTATAATACAAAAATAATTCAATTTTATTTAAAACCCCAAATTGGGTTATCTCCCAAGGTGAATTACAACAATACATCAAATTATAAAATTTAATTATTAGTTTTAAAATCAAAAATATAAAGAAAAAATTTTAAAAACTATTTTAATTTAAAATTTTTGAAATTAGCCTAAATGAGATATTTAAATTTTAATATATAAATCTACAATACATTATATAAAATAATGTATAAAAATATTTTTTAATCAAAAATAAATTTTTGTTGTAAACAAAGATTTTAGCCCATGGAAAACAACCCAAAAGGGTTTTGCCCACGTTTTTTTCCCGAAAATTAACGGTTTTTTCTTTCTTCTTAAGAAATTCTAAAATCTTTCAACTTCTCCCAGACTTTTTAAAATTTTAACAACTTTACCCTTTTTAAAAAACTTATAACATTGTGGACAATATAATTAATAAAAAGAAAGTTTTTTAAAAAAATTTAAAAAATTTATAATACCCCCCAACTGAAACACTAGACTGGGACAAAAAAGGGTGAACTTTTTCGCTTAGTAAAACTCTGGAAGTAGCATTGAGAGACAAACAAAAACTGGGGGATTTGGGCCCTTTTTGATGCATAACAAAAAAGCACCAAAAATAGAGCAAAGGTGAAGCTATAAAAAATTTATAAAGCTAAAAGGGCCAAAAAGAAACTAGAAAAAAATTTTTTTTGATGATTTTCAACCCTTTGGGCTACAAAAGGCACAAAAATTCTGCTTTTTTTTTTAAATGGCCTTGTCTGTTAAATGCATAACGAAAAGTCCTTTTTAAAGGTGATACAGATTTGGGTTAGGTCCCTTTAACAAATGGGTTTATAAAAAAACATTTCCCCTTTTTAAAAAAATTAGACCCTTTACTTTGATTAAAACACACAAACAGTTTTTTTAAATGTTTGATAACAAAACTATATTTTTTTGTTTAAAAAATTTACCTAAGTTTAACCTCTTTTTAAGGGAATCGGATGGCCGAACCCCATCATCTATGTTTTGAGGGGAGCTAGCGGCTTTTTTAAAAGATATAATTTTCTAAAAATTAAAAAAATAAACCCCCGGGACACGGTACCCAAACCCCGGGGCCCCTTTGCTTAGTACCCAATGCCTTACCCCCCTACTACCGGGTTTCCGTCCCGTCCCCAAAGGCCCTTTTCCCCACTCTTTTTTTTAAAGGGCAAAAGTTTTTGTTTGGAAACGTGGGGAAAGCCATCGTTTAAAAAATTGATTATATAAAAATCACACCCAAATCAGACAACGCAGCCACCGGGCGACTGGGGATTGGCAGATTTCACCCAAATGACAATTATTTTTTAAAAATGTCCCGGGATTGCATATATTAATGAATCAGAGGGCCAAAAGCCCATCACTATGCATTTTAGTGAGGCAAACACCTCTTAGAATCATATTCTAAAAATTTTGAAAAAATGACCCCCCGGGAAAATCCGGAATCTCGGGTTTTAAAGAGCAGGGGCTTTCTAAGCCAAGGGCCCCCGGTTCGATTCCCTTCCAGTATCTTTTTTCCCAATTTTCAAATAATTCCTCTATTTTTTATTAAGTGAAAAAAAATAATCAATAAAGAATTTTATTTTTTTTCCTAAACCAAACACAGAAATTTCCCTGATACCAAGAAAAAAAAAAATTACCCATTAAAAAAAATTAAAACCCTTTAAACAAGTAAATAAATATAATTTCAGCTATGGGGGTTTACATTTTCCTAGTAACCTATAATTAATTTTTAAAAATTCAAAAATCCGGTTTGAAAGTTTAATAAACTAACGAAATTTAAAGTAATTTTTGCCCTAAAAAAATTGAGGGGATTAAAATTTTTATTTATTTCTTTCCTAACTCCAAACCACCCTTTATAGAAAAAAATTTTTGTTCAAAAATTTGTCAGCTACTGGCACGTCTACCTTAATAAACTTTTAAAATGCGGATTTTTTTTTAATTTTTTTCTTTTTTTTTAAAACCAGCCCTGTATAATTTAAAAAAACATAGGGTTTGTTCAAGAAATTCAGAATTGATAAACCTTTAATACGGGGGGGAAAAAGGGGTGTCCCCGCACATTTGAAACAACCCCGTTTATAAAAAAAAACCAATCGGCACATAATTTTTTTTATAAAACTCATAACCCAAAAAGGTATCAAAAAAAAAAAAAAAAAACACTAACACCTTAAAAACCCTCCGTTTTTTTAAAAATTAAAAATTTTGGAAATATTATTTTCAAAACCCGAGAGAAAAAATTTTTTTAATAATAACCATTTTGGGCATACAAATTAAAACTTTAAAAAAAGAGAAATTTAATCTCTAGGATTCAAAACTTAATTTACAGTCAATTAAATTTTTTGAAACAAAAATTTTCTGTAAATTTTTTTAAATTTTTTGATCACCGAAAACTTCTGTTCAGGAAAAAGTTAGAGGCTGAAAATCTATTTTTTACTCAAAACCTTTTTTAGCGCCAATAACATACCCAAAATTTTTAACAAAATTTTAAAAATAAAATTTTTTTTTTGTTTAAAAAGTGAAATTGATTTGACACGAAATACTTTTCGGGTTTTTGCAAAGTTCTGGTCGTAAAATTTTCCCTAAATTTTCCCCGGGTTTCAAATTTAAGGCTTCAGTGGTGAGGCTGGGAGTTACTTTCACATGACGAAGCCCTCCTCACCTACCTACTCGAGATGACCCCTTTTTAATAATAACATTTTTCCTAATCTTGGATAAGCCAGGGAATAAAGTCATGACAGCGGGGGTCATTAAACCCCACCAAAAAACCCAACCTAGCCCCATTGATTTTTCTTCTTAAAATTGGATAAAAAAATTTTTAAGTATTTTAATAAAAGGGGAAAAACACAAGAAATTGGGCTCGATCACATATATAGCCTACAAACTCCGCAAAAAGGGAAATCAAGATTGTTCAAAATACAAAAGACATCTTTCAGGGGTTGGTTTTGGGACAGGGGACTTTTTAAAAATTATAGAAAAACCGTAACTTTTTTTCCTCAAAAAACTGTTAAAAATGGGGACAACAAAGTTAAAAATAAATTTTTTTACACACCCACCAAAAAGGGCCCCCAAAATTTCCCCTCTCCTCCAAAGACATAGTAAAATAGTATAAATTTAGAGCCCCCCCATTTGAATAAAGGGGGAACAAAACGCCAAACTCCCTTGGGGCCGGGACATCTTGGGTGGGGATTTTTTTTTAATTTAAAAATTTAAATTTTAAAATTTTTTTAAATTAATAATGATTTTCTTATTTATTGCAACAAAATTTTTGGGTAGGGAAAATTGAAAATTTTTTTTTTTATTTATTAATAAAGAAAACACTAACAACAGACCAAAATTTGGGTACAAATCACCCAAAAACATTTAAATTTAAGATTAAGGGTGAAAACCTTATAAATAAGGTAAAAGGTTTTAATTATAAAATTTAAATCCTGCCAGATAAGCACGAGTAATTTTGACCTCTATCATTTCGTTTAATTTGACAAAAAATTAATTCTTGATTTAACCTCCCTAAACGGATTTTACTAGTTTCTTCACGAAAAAATTTTTTTATATTTGTTTATTCATTTTTTGCTTCAACCCCTGAGCTTTATTTAAATTTTTTAAAAAGTTGTAAAGCATTTCCCATTTTTCTTTAATTTTTTTTAAAAACTCTTCACCTTTTTTTTAAACTTTCCCCCCCTTTCAAACTGGCCTAAAAAAACCCCCACCAAAACCACAAAAACCCAAAACCCGTTTTTACCCAAACACCAAGAAAAAAAAAACAGTATGAAAATTTTTAATTTTTTGAAACAGAGAGGCAAGGAAACGGGAACCAAGTATTTACAAAAAACCAAAAGAGGGCAAAAAAACCCTTCAAAAAAGGAATTTATAAACTTTTAATGAGGGAAAAAAAATGAAATTTTAATAAAAAAAACCTTTGTTTAGGAGCCCCGTTTTGGGGTTGCCAACTCTTTTCCCTTTATTTCTGCACGTCCAAAAAGATGGTTTTCTAAAAAAAAAAGATCTCTTTCCCCCTTTAAAAATTTTAAAAGGGAACCTTCCGTATTTTTTTCGAATTAACCCTTTAAAATAAGAAAAAATTAAAATTTTATAGGGCCTTGTCTTTAAAGGGCTTCCAAGCGGCTATCCAAAATTTTGCACGTCTACAAATGGGGGTTTTTAAAACAGAAAACATTTTCTCTTTACCCATAAAATTTTAAAATACCCTTCTCGCCCTTTGGGTTTTCGGTTATAAATCCTTAAATAAAAATACTAAAACATTTTCCCTTTTTCTTTTTAAGGGCGTTCCCAATTCTAATCCAGAATTTTATTTTTGCCTTTCCTCAAGGGTGAAAACATTTTATTTCACCCAAAAAAAAAATACCCCTACTTTTTGTTTTCCCGAAATAAGGCTTTAAATGGGGAAATTAATTAGAAAAACCTTTTCTAAAAAACCCTTTTTTTAAAAAGGTGCTCCATGCCAAATTCCCAAAATTTTTTCCCTCCACAAATGGTAATTTTTTAATACAAAAACATTCCCTTTTTCCCCCCATTAAATAAAATAACCTTTCTTCTCCTTTTTTTTCGAATAAAAATTTCCTTAAAAAGGGGAAAAAAGCTACTTTTTAATAGGGGCCCTTTCCGTCTAAGGTTTTCCCCTTCTACCCCAAAAAATTTTTGTAAACCTCCACAAATATTTTGGTTTTAAACAAAATAAAATTCCTTTCCCCCCCTAAAAAAAAAATTTTCCCTATTTTCCCTTTTTTCCGAGATAAAAGGGCCTTTAAAAAGGGGGAAAATAGAATTTTTTTACCTTTTTTAAAAATAGCTTTTTTTTTTAAAGGGTTCTCCAGCCCACCCCAAATTTTTTTTTAAGAAACAAAATAGGGGTTTTATATAAAAAAAACAGTTCCTTCACCCCATATAAATAAAAGGACCCCTACTTGTCCTTGTTTTTCGAGATATAACCCCTTAAATTTTAAAAATAGCTACTTTTTATGAGTTTTCCCTTCGTTTAAAAAAATTCCAGCATCTATCCCGGGAATATTTGTCACGTCCACAAATGGTTTATTTTAAAAAAACATTCTTTTTCACCTCAAAATAAATAAAAATACCCTCTCGCCCCTTTTTTTTCAAATTTTTAAAATTCCTTAAATAATTAAAAAAAACCCTTTAAATTAGTGGTCCTTCCTTTAAGGGCCCCCCAGCATCTATTTCAAATTTTGGTCAGGCCCCCTAAAATGGGTTTTTACAGAAAACCGTTTTCTTTAAACCCCATATAAAAAAAAGTACCCTACTCGCCTTTTTTTCGAGATAAAAGGGCCTTAAAAATGGGGAAAAATAGTATAAACTAAAATTACCCTTTAATATTTGGGGTTTCCAAACGCCAAACCCAAATATTTTTGTCACGTCAAAAAATGGGGTTTTTTATTTTAGAAAACGGGTTCCCCTTTAAACCCCCAAAAAATAAAACAAACCCCCTTCTCGCCTTTTTTTTCGAGATAAAATTCCTTAAATATGAAATAACTACTTTTTAATGGGTTTATTTCCCTTTTAAAGGGGCCTCCCAGCTCTAGTCCAGAAATTTTCCCGTCCCCAAATGGTTTTTTGTACAGAAAACAATTTCTTTCACACCAAAAAAATAAAATCCCCCAAATTAAACCATTTTACCCCAAAATTTATAAAGGGTCAACACTCCCCAAACCCCCGGGGGGCCCCTCGGAAACACCACTCAGCAAAAAAAAAAAACATTAAAAATGACCCCCGCTCCCCGAAAAATTTCCTGAACTAAACGCGACGCGCCCAACTTCCGACTGCAAGAATCGAACACGTTCCACCGGAAAAAAAAAAGGGAAACCCGCCTCCGATCACGCCTCCCGTCAGGCTTTTTCGATATTTTCTCGAACCCAACGGCCCCTTTCCATTTTTAAATTTTTCTCCTACCCCCCAAATCCCTTTAATCCAACCCACACTCGGGGAACTATTTTCGGGATAAAAAAGGCTACCCGGGGAAGGGAAAGAGAAAAGGGAAATGCAGTAACGGGACGCATTTGCAAAGGCCTGTATTTAATAGATTTTGGTAGGTGATTGGAGAGGGGGGGGGGGGAGGGAGCACCGGGGATAAATAAAGGGGGGTTTGGGGAGGTTCCTAAATTTCCCCGGGGATTGGGGTTGGGGGTGGGGGTTTACTGAGAGTTTTGATAGGGGGTTTGGGGGGTTCCGAATGTTTTTGATTGAGTGTGGGAAAAGGGGGGGAAAAGGGGGGGAAATGGGTGGTTGGAGCCCCCTTTTTTGGGTTTGACGGAAATTTGGGGGGAAAACTATTTTTTTGGGTGGGGCCCAAGGGGGACTCATTTGCTTTAATTAAAGGGGTTGGAGCGCGTGCGATGCATTTTACGAGGACACAGGTTTCTAAAATTTTCCTCGGAGCACGCGGATGACAAGAGAGGTAAAAGACCCGGTTCCCCTCTCTCTCTCATAAATTTGAAAGGGGGGACAAGAAGTGAGGGGTCGGGTTTTCTCTCTCTCTCTTTAAATGTGACGAACTAAAGTAAGGGAAGGGGAAATTTAACCCTGTCGAGCAAGAATGTTTTAAACCCGAGGGGGCCCGCAAGGTGGCTCAGGGGGGGCATTGCACTTAAACGGCCCTTATATTCCATAACATAAAAGGTAAACAAAAAATATTTTTCGTTTCCCCCAAAAACCCCGGATTTTAGAACAAAAAATTTCCCTTTCTATTCTCATAAAGGGACATGTTTAAAAATCATGAAACAAAATTTCCGGACAGAATTTTGTTGAAATTTTCAATTGGGGTCTAGATCCGGGACTTTTGGGGGGGGAAGAGGTTTGGTTTGGGGCCAAAAAAAGGGGGTGGCCCACCCCTTTTTTTTTTGAATCATTAACCGGTACATATTGGGCCAGGGCCCAGAAATTGTAGTTTGCATTTTTAACGGAGGGGGGAAGGGAATGAAATCCTTCCCGAAATTGACCCGACGGGAGTTTAGGTCACCTACCGTATTTTTTTCAAAAAATCTGTAAAACCCCCATTGGGCCCGCGTAAACTTACGGGCACGACCCAAGAAATCAATTTTGGCTCCCCGCGGAGATTTTCACGCTTACTATCTCAAAATAGAGGACATCTAGAAAGCGGATCTACTATTGTTTACAAAGCTCCCTCCCCCGCCCCCAAAAACAGCCATCCTAAACTTAAGGGAAAGGTTTTTGGTGTGTTTGGGATAACCGTACTTAATTTTAATCAAAAATCATTGTTTTTGGGTTTTTTAAGGAAAAATGTGAAAAGTTACGCCCAAATTCTCAATCTTGACTAGTTTCTATCCACCCAAACATCTTACACCCTACCCCAATATTAAAGCCATTTAAAAATCCTCCACCCCCATTACATCCCTACCCCACTTGAGTTATTCCCAACCATTCCACCTCTTTAACATTTTACCCTATTGAATATTTCAATCTAGCCCAAACCCTCTTTAACACCCATCCCTATTTTAAACAGTTCTATCCAGTCCACCCCAAAACCCCCCCCTTAAAAATCCTTTTACCCATTGAATATTTTATCCTTTCCAATTTTTTCTTTACACCCTAGCCCTATCTTGACTATTCATCCACCCAAACCCATTAAAACCCACCCTATCTTACAGTTCATCCTTCCACCTCATTACCCCCATTCCTTACCCGATTAATTTAAATTTGGGGGAGGAAAAGTTTTTCAGCAAAATTTATTGGGGCGGTATTCAAAAAAAAAGTTGTTTACGGGCAATTTTTTATAGTCACTACACACACTGCGCCTTTTTTTAAAAATGAGGAGAAAAAAATTTGGGCTTTCAAAGCCCAAATAAATTTTTTTTGTTCGAAAACAATAAAAGTTTCTAAACTCCTTTTGAGCGAGGAAACCCGAACGTTAAAAACCTGGAGAAAGATTTTTTTACCCAATCCAAATTTTTCCCGGGTCTACCCCTTTGACAAACTTTTTGTATCAGGGAACCAACCTCTTGGGGCTTTTTTTAACAAAATTTTTTGAAATTATTTCAAATTTTTTTTAACTTCTTTAAAATTTTATTTTTAAAATTCATTTTAAATTTCATGATTCTTGGGGTTAATTAACAAAATTTGGGAAAGTAAAAAAAAAATTACTCAATTTCCAAGTTTTTTTATTAAAAAGGCCTAAATAAAAGTTACTTTCAACATAAATTACGCAAAAGGCCAATCAGACCAAAAAAATTAAAAAATAAAGGGAAATATGACCAAAAAATTCCAAAACCCTACGGGGGTTTCAGGAACAAAAAAGGAAATTATGACATTATATGGGGAACCAAAAAAAAAAATACATGTCATAAAAATTTTGGGCCTTTGGGTGGTTTTTTTTACGGTAACCCGGAAAATCAAATTTAAAAGGGGAAAACAGCTCCTTCAATTAAAAACTAAAATAATAAACCTTTTTGACCTAGGGGTTTTGGGGAAAAGGTTGGGATTTCGTGCGGGACGATCCAGGGTTCAATCCTGGGCCCGGGCACAAAGTTTATCTGTTCCCAAAAACCCTTCCTTCACCTCTGCAAACATTTTGTGAATGTGGGGAATGCCAGCCTCCACCGTGGGGGGGTTTCCCACTTTAAAATTTTAGTCCTCCATTTCATCTCAAAATCCCCCAAACCTTTACATATTGCGAAGTGCGGGTATAAGACCGTGATGAAAATAATAAAAAAAATTTAACTAGTGGTTGGGGCGAAAAGGGGTTAATTTTATGGGCATGTACCCGCATAGCCCCTAAAGAGGGAAAAAACCCTTTTTGGGAAAGTAAACCAATCCCAGAAACGCCCAACCAAAGGGGATGGGGTTTGGTCCCCGGATAATTGTTTTAATCTACCCCGAAAAACCTAATCAAAATTTCCAATCAAATAATATTTTTTTTAAAATTGTTTAAAAAAAAAGGATTGTTTACATCTTTAAAACAACAATACAAGGTTAAAACCTCCTCCCGGATAATTGTGCTTAATCATTCCTGGGAAAAACCAAATCAATAATCATTAAAAATTTTTAAAGGTTAAATGTAAAAATTTTTAAAAACATTTTCGCTTTGGTTTTAAAAAAGGTTTTTAAAGGAAAAACGAAAATTTTAACCAGTAATAATTTAAAAAAAACACCTATTTGAGTCTTTTTTTTAAATTTTTTTAAAACACACTTTTTTCCACTCCTTTTAACAAAAGGGGACCGGGGGAAAAAACCCTTCACCGACAAAAAAAAAAAACCTTTTAAAACCCTTTCTTATTTAAAACAAAAAAATTCACAAACATTTCCGAAACAAATCTCTCAAATTTCCCCCTTTTCTTTTATACCCCCTTACATACTAATACTGTTTGGGGTTTAAAAAGGTTTAAATATTTTTAGGGAAATTTTGTACAAATTTGCGGGGTTTAAAGGAAAACCTAAAAAACCCCAAATTGGGGTTTAAAAACCATCCGGGGCGAAGCCCAAACCTTGACCCCCCCAATACAGAGAAACGCTTTAGAAAACCAGGGGATTGAACGCTGGGGTCCCTTTTGGGGTCGGGGGTTAGGGGGCCCCCCCAACTTTTTTGTATTATGAAATTTTACCCCATAAATAGTCGTTCCTGTTTTTGTTTTTACCAGCCACCCTCCCCCCCAAATTGACGTTTCTTGGGGGGGGACGTACCTAATAAAAAGGGGGCAAAAAAGGGAACCCAAAGAGCAACATGCAGAACCTTTAGCTAAAAGAGCGCTTTTCTTCCCCCATCATTATACTCAACAAATAAAGGGGAAAAAAAAGTGCCCCGTAAATTTAACCCAATGACAATTTTTTAATTAAATTTAAATCTAAAACTGTTTATCACAACAAAAGAAATATAAAGCATAAATTTAGCAACACCAGGGTTTTTAAGGGACCTCGGCCGTTTTGATACTCACATGAGAATATAAAAACGAACCCCAAACCTTTTTGCCCATCACTAAATTTAAAGGAAAGGGGATTTACCCAGTTTGGGCTTTACCTTGAACCGTTGGGTCTCTCATTGAAATTTTTTTTTTTTAAAACAGGCGGCCCCACCCCCGGGTATAAAAACCATTCAAACACTAAGAAGGCCTTAAAAATCCCGTGCATTTCCCTAAAACGCTGGGGGGGGTAATAACGTAAAGAGGGTAAAAGAAACAATTGCAAAAAACCGAAAAAAGGAAATTGCAGCCCCTTTGCGAGTTTGGGACATCCTCCCCGAGGGTAAAAATAAAAAGGGGTTATTTAAAACTCTACCTTGCGGTATATTTACCCCTAAAAAACTTGGGGAAATTTTAAATAAGGTGATTTTCCCCCCTCCTTGCAAAAATTTGGAAGTTTTTTTTCTAAAAGACCGGGGGGTTTTTGAGGGTGCTTTAGATAAAAAAAAACCTAAAAAACACTTTTTTCACGATGGGGGGCTCGGGTTTAAACCCCGAAACTATACCCAAAAGGGCGTGAAGCGTTGAAAAAGGGCAAGAAAGAAGTCTTGTTTCCCCTGTATCTTTTTATCAGAAATTTTTAAACCACAGGGGAGCTCAACGTTTTTTCCCCCTTACCCTAATTTTCGAGACTTTGTTGAATCAAAAAGGGACCCCCTCCCCTTTTCCAAATGAAAATACACGTTTGGGAAAAAGCTTAACGAAAAAAAATTTTTTTGGAAAAACTGGTTTTCCCAAAAAAGCGGATGGATGACTCTTATATTGACACAGCGACACCTCTAAAAAACAGTAATTGTTCCCGTACACTAAATGCAAAAGAGCGCCTAACATGTCCTTTTATTCATGAAAAATGCCGGGCCAGAAACTTATTTTTTCCCAGCTGATTAAAAATCTGCCCCTTAAAAAACCCCTAAACAAAACCCCTTGGGGGCGCCCTAACAGGGGACTAATATTTTTGGGGCGATAGTTTGCCTTCCGTTTTTTACTGAAAACAAACTCACAAAACAAAAAGACATGAAATAAATTCGCCCGGTAAAAATACTTTCCCTAAAGGGGAGAAAAAATTTCCCACTTCACTCAGTATAAACAACAGAGAAAACAGGTTTTATCGTAAAACGGCCCTAAAGGATTACAAACCTAAAAGAGACAAAGGATCCCGCCCCCAAAATTTTTTCAAAACCCGGAAATTTTTCAGCGTCATGTATTATTCGGTGGGAATTACGTTAAATGTTTTTTGCCAAAAGCCTCTCAGATAACCGTCATTTAAAGGGGAAAAGATTGAAACTGACCAAATTTTTGGGAGCGCTCGTAAATACGGCGAAGCGGGTACTAAAAGTACTAGAGTACCGCCCGAACCAATAAACCCCTTAACTCCTGTTTCAAAAAAACGTCAAAATCACCCCTCTCTTTGTAAAACCCGAAACCCACAAGAATTTTGATATTCGGTTTTTAAATCTTTGCACTTACGGGAACTTAATCGGGAGTAGCCCACGGGGCGTGTAATATTAATTACAAAAACCCAACCCTAGCGTAGAAAACCATAACCGCGTTGTTTACGAAAATTTTTTTCCTTCTCGAATCACTCGTTGAACGTAGAAAACGACCCCTTTCATGGGGGAAAGCTTTTTCTCGCCCAACCCCGGGAAAAGTCAATTTATTGGGGAACAAGGGAAATTCAAAGTAAAAAAGAAATTATCGGGGGGTTTTCGGGGGATTAAAATTTAAAAATTTAATAAATTTTTCATTTTCTATATACTTCCCTAAGAAATGCGACAAAACCTCGAACCCGAGCAATTTAAAATAAACCCTAAGTGGCCATCCCGGGGAGAACTTTTTAAAATTTACCCCAAAACGAAAAGGTGTTCCCCTTTTGTTTAAATTTTAAATTCATTCACGGCGGGACGAGACTCATTTACCGATTAAAAAAATAAATTTTACAAACGCGCCCCACGGTACCCATACCCTTCGGGGGAAACATGATCACCCCCTGAGGTTACGAATTGGGAAAGTAAGAATTTTGGGGACTATTTCAAACCCTCTCCCTTTGAAACGGACGAAAATTTTTACTGGCCGATCTTTGAGAAAATTTCGTTATTTTCTGCATGAAGACGTAGGCTAAACCCATGCCCTTACCCGCTCCCAACCCAGCGTACCAGGCTCTATTGAGAATAAACCCGGGGACCTTTGAAAATTTAAACGATGATGTGGACACTCAAAAAATTCTTTTAGGGAGCTAAACCCGGGGGGATATGTTTTTGTGGGTAAACTTCACCCCTTTAGCGAATAAACGCAAAAATTTACCGTTTGATCCTTCCAAGCCGGGGTCCTACATTGTCTATCTAACGTGAATGCTCTATTAATTTTTATTGGGTTCCTCAGCTTCCCTAGGAAGGTTTTAGTGGCCGAAATGAAAAAATTGCCGATTTAAGTGCTAAAAGTAAAGGGCCCATGCAAACGGGGTATATCTTGCATTTAAAATTTTAATACCCGAGATGGCAAAGACCCATTCGACCTTTTTTCCGTTTTGTCCTGAGAAAGGGTTTCACCTGTAGGGGAAACCCAAAAACTGTTAACAAACTTTAACCCGATAAAACCCGGGGACGTCATTCACTACCGTCATCTAAAAACTATTTTACGAACGGGTTTAAACTGACGAAAAAGTTCACCGTGTTTTCATTTTTAAGCAAGCGCCGAAAAAGGGTCCGTATATCAGTTGAACGCAAATAGGAGTTAAAACGAGCAAAAATTTGAAAACTTTTTTCAAACTGAAACAATGCCCATTTTGGGCGACCCCATATCTAAACCCAAAGGCCCTACCGTACGAAAAAAGATTTGCTACCAGGGGGGGATTGGGGGAAATTTTTTGGGGCGGGTAACCTCATAGCCCGCCCCAAAATTTAAAAAAAAACCCCTCCCATAGGGCAAAAAAACCCATCAAACATCGAGAGGAACCGCAAGAGATTTTTCTTTGATATGCCTACTATCGGGGTTCGCCATTTTGGAAATCCGAATAGTCATTACATCCCCATTTTCCGGTTATGATCCCTGCCTTCCCCAAAAGTAAGTTAAAAAAATTCATACACTTTATTAAAAAATCTTCCTTTTCTACTACATGAAAATGTTGAGATGCTACCAAGACTCGCCCTGTTAGCTAATACTACCTGGGCACCTCCAACCCACGGACAAAACAAAAGTTTACAGGATCCCTTTTAAAATTTAAAAGGGGGGCCGGGAAAATAAAAAACAGACTCGAGTGGGGTCATCACGGAGTTCATTGTTTACTCCCCAAACCCATTCATTCTCTACAAGGGGTTGGGAAAAACACAAGGGTTTAAAAGGGGGGAAGAGTAGCGCGTTTTAAAAACGCCTTTTTCCCTTAGAGGATTAAACGAAAATTTTTTGACAATTTAAAAACGATAGTCATGAGGGGGGGCTCGTTCAATAAGACTTAGGGTTCCCAAAAATTTACCACAAAAATTCAATAGGGGCGCCTAAACCTATCGACGGGCAAAAGGGAAAAGATACCAGGAACTGTCAATACTCTTTTCCCTGGGTTTCCCTTACTCCCACCGGCCCCTCCCAAATCCCATAATGAACATTTCGTCTTTAAAAAAAAATCAGGGTTTTCTACTTTGTAATTTATTAAACTTAACCCCAAAAAAATTTTGTTTTGTAGTCTCTATAGGTATAAATATCATGTTCTATACTGTTTAAGTGATTAAAAAGAAAATTTCAAGAACTATCCCCAAAAAAAAAATTTATGGCATGTACTCAATTTTGTTTAATGTATTTAAAAAAAAATTTATGGTTTTAACTGTAATGGGTTAAAAAAAAAAAAAATATAACTCCGTACTCTATAGTGTAAGTGATTATTTTTAAAAGTATAAATATTCATTTCTTATGAAGTTATTAAAAATAAAAAAATATTCACTCCTGTACTCTATAAGGGGGGGGGTAAAAAAAAAAAAAAGGGTTAATGTTAATTTTAAAAAAAAACAAAAATTCAAGGGAAATATAACTTTTTGAAAAAAAAACTAATTTTTGTATTATCTATTGGGGTTTTTAAAACTTTAAATTCATTAAATTCCCTTTAAAGGTAACTAAGATTGTTTAACTTTTTTTTAAACAATATTCAAATGAAATTTAAAGATTTTTTTGAAAAAAATTTTTAATTCTTTTAAACCAGCCTCAATTTAAAAGGGAAAATTAAATTTTTTTTGAACTTTTTCCCAATTCCCAAAATTTTAAAAAAGAAAATGAAAAATTTTTTGTTCAAAAACTTAATTTTAATTTTAAAACCCAAAAAAAAAAAAATTCACGTCAAGTACTCCCAAATTTTTGTTAAAATTAAAAAAAAAAAATTCATGTTCTAAAACTGAAAGTGATTAAAACTAAAAAAATACACGTCCTGTATCTATTGTTTAAATGATTTGTGTTTAAAGTATAAATATTTTAAGGGTTTTTGATTTTTAAGTGATTAAACCAAAAAAAAAATATTCACTTTCCGTACTCTATAGGTAAGTATTAAATTTTTAAAGTAAAAAAACAAAAACAACAAATTCAAGAACGGAAAAAACCCAAAAATTTATATGTTCTATTTTTTTTAAATCTTTTTACAATTTAAAAAAAAAAACACAAATTTTAAAACTATAAATTGTAAAAAAACAAATAATTTTTATGTATCAATGTTTTTAAACTTTATATTCATTAAAAAAAAAACAACAATTTCAAGAAAAATAACTTTTTGGGAAAAAAAAACAACTAAATTAAATATGTAAACTATTTTGTATTAAAACTTTATAATTTATTAAATAAAAATTAAATTTTTGGGTGGTGTTTTTTTCCCTTATTTTTTTCCCTTTCCCCTTTAAACCCCACCTCTTCCCCCCATTGATTTAAAAAAAACAATGAAAGTTATAATCAATAATTCTTTTTTTTTTAAAAACTATTACAAGGGTTTATACGTTTAAAGCTAATTATATTTTAAAAATTTTTTTCAATTTTTATTAAAAGGGTTTTTACATTAAACAAATTTTTTTTTTAAAAAAAAAAAAATTACAATTTAAAAATTTATTTTCAATCATTAAAAGTTAAAATATTAGAAAACCCAATTACCAAAATTCATACATTAAACATTTATTTTTTTCAATCATTTAAAAAATTTAAAAACATTAGAACCCTATTACAAGATTTATACGTTTTAAAAAAATTAAATTTCTTTAAAAAATTTAATTTTTTTTTTTAATCATCGTTTTTTTAAAAATTCCCCCCTTTTTCAAGGGTTCATACTTTAAAGTTTTAATTTACAATTTAAAAATTTTAAATTTTTTCATCATCATTAAAATTTTTTAACCCAAACCCTACACAAAAATTTTTTTTTTCAATCATCAATTTAAGGGAAATCTATTACAAGATTCATACTTTAAAAGGTTTAATTTTTCATTTTTAAAAATTTTTTTTTCCAACATTAAAAATTAATTTTCATTAACATTTTTTTTTTCAAACAAACATAAATTTTTGTGAAAAAGTGGGCTTACCTTCCCCCCCAAATCCCCCGAGGGTTTTTCTTTTCAGGGGTCCATCTTCTTTCCGACCCTTCTTTAAAAAGCTCTGTATTTTTTTTTCTTCCGTCTGGGCATTTAACCTCGTCTTTTACCGCAGGGCCAAAGATAACTATTGAAATCTATGTACTCTTTATACTCGTTTATCAGGGGTATCAATTAAGCAAAGCTGGAATAAAACCCAAACCCCCAACGTTTCCCCATCGCCCCCTCTTGGTTGGGTCGCAAAAATTTTTTACCGATCAACTTAAAATTCCTTTAAACCCTTTGAGAGCACTCAACATTTTAGCAGGGGTTGGTCATCCCCTACTTACACTATCGCACCGAACACTCGGGACCGCCCATCCTCTCATTTTTTTTAATACGAAACAATTGGTCTTTTTTCCCCTTTTTAAAAGTCCCTCTTGCCCTACATCACGCTTTAAGGGTTTTTAAAACGGCCCCCCTCTAACGTGAAGATGAGACCCAAAAAGCATGTATTTACAGGATATTTTTTTCCCCCGTCCCGAACGTTATAAAACAAATCCCCCCCCAAACCCTCCCTTTGGGGTATCTCCCTTCGGCTGGGATCGAAAACCCGATGGGTTTCTGGGGACTTGAAAAGGGGAAGGATCAAGTAAAAATAAAAGGCGCTCGTTTTCCCTAGTACGAAGTCCCGGAAATTGGCGAAATCTTTGATAATTTCAAAGGAATCTTGGGGCTTAAAAATTCAAGTTCCCTATCCTCATAAGGGGACAAGTTAAATTTAGAAAAGAGTTTAGAAAATTTCGAAATTACAATGGGCAAAAATTTTCTTCTATCTGCAACCCCGTATTGTTCCGTCCGGCTGAAGCGCGAAAACAACGTAACGAGGTTTTTCCCCCAAAGTTTAAAGTTTTTTTACAGTCCCAAACCCTCTGATTTTAAAGGGGGGTACGTTTTTGGGGACTCGGGACAATTTCCCCAATACGGAAAGGTAGCTCGATATCCCCCCGCTCTTGATTTAAATTAACATTAAACGATTGATATCATCAGTCTTTATATGCGGTACAACCCAAAATATTTTAAATTAACTCCAAACCTAGAGGGTTTTCTGAGCAGAGGTGGGGCCCCCTTTGGGAAAGGTTTTTTCCCCTGGGGGAAAGAACTAGCACCCTTTTTTTCGCGTTGAAACAGTATCCGGGAATAGTCTTTTAACGAAACCTAGTAAAGAACGTAAAGGATCATACTCAAAGAGCCTGTTTCGCATGTACGAGAACTCCTTCCAAAACCAAACCAAACCCCCGTTTGAAAATGAATTTTCCAACCATTCCCATTAATTGATAATTTTTTAAATTTTGGGGCGAAATAACCCCCATCCTCGATTGATCAATCTCTACCCCGTTGATCTCATAGGGTTTTTGAAATTTAAACAGAATTTTCCTTATTAAAAATTCCGAAGTCTTCCAGGGGGTTTTCCCCAAATTTTAAATAGTCGCCCCTTTAAATTCCCGAGAGCGATGGTAGGGTTTCCTAACCCTTTTTGTTGGGAGATAAACCTAACTCTTCCCGTTTTGCTAAGGGGCCGGGGAAATACAAAACGTAAAAATATTTCTGAAACGGTCAAGCCGTATCCAAAAACGGCAGACCCCCAATGTTCAAAACCCCCGATGTCATCCCTTTTTTTGAACGAGGAACCTAGACGTTTTTAAATAGAGTTTATTGGGGGTGTTAACCCCTTTTACGGGCTTTTTTTTCAATGTTTCGAGGAAAACTTCGCCGTCCCTTTTTTATCTATACATTTCCCCTCTCCCCGCGGGGTCGTTTTCAGATTAACCCTAGCGAAAACGGGCTCGTTTTAAAGTTGCCCAAATCTCCCCCCTCTCAACCCCCGTACCGAGATAGACACATTACTCCCCTTTTGTTTCCGGGAAAGGGAAAAGATATTTTTAGGGGCTTTCCCCTACTTATAGCCTCGGGGGCGGTCATGGAAAATCGTCAAGGGATACTCGGTTCTCCGTTACGTAATCCCGCTAGGGGAAAATACAAACTACACGGAATTTCATTTACGTGAAGAATTTTCCCCAGTAATTTGGGAATAATTTATCTTCTCCGCAGAAGGGAAATTTTGGGGTCAACCCCAGCAAGGGTCAAAATAAACCCGGTTTGGGGAAAGCGATATTTTTTCTTTGGAATTTAAAGCCTTTTAAAATGCTAGGGCACCGATTAAAACGAAGCTTTTTACGTTCCTCGGACTTCCCCCTTTGGAAGAATCGATCCACGCCTCAATTCATAGGGGCCCCGGAGGGGCGATACTTTTTAACCCTCGCAAAAAAAAAATTAATTTCTTCGTTTAATTTCGGTATGGAATTTAACTGGCCAAATTTATCAGTCCGAAAAAAAAAACCAAAATTTTCCCTTTTTCACGATTCTCCTTTCCCCCAGCAGGATATGCGGGGAATTTTTCCCCTGTCAAAAATTTGAACTCCCCGAAACCTGTCATGAAGTGGCATAGACATATTTTTCTAAGTTCGAAAAAGTCCCAAATTTAAAATATTTTTGGAAAGCTAAAACAAAGAAAGTCCGCATAAAAAGGCCCCCCCTACTCTTGATACCGAGTATATTTTTAAATGATGGAAATTTCCCCGAGATATTGAACAATTCGGCCCGGTGGCTTAGATCACCGAAACTATCCCAAGTAAACCCCCCGTTCCTTTTTTTTTATTCGCCACCCAAGCTAACCCCTTTCCACTAAACAAAAACAAGATTGATTGGCGTTCTTAAACTTTCCCTGAACGGTTTTAGGGAAAGCATCTCTCGCAAAAACCCTTTTAAAGAAAGGGGATTTTAACCGGCCGGGCGTAATTGCGCGGAAACCGGTTTTAGAAGGGGACGTTTAAAGGGATTTTAAATTTTTTTTTTAAGTTCCCTAATTTCATACCTTTTTCCCCCTGGGGAAGCTTCACGTACGATTTTGTCTCTGAGCCTCGTTCAATTTTTTCGTATTCGCCTTAGGCCCCTTTGTAAAGGCCTTGGGGATTCCTGCGGGTCCTCCCCCGACGGCTCCAAGCGCTGCGGGTCAAAGGTGTATAGGGAGAATTCCTCCTTCTTCTTACACGTCTGTAGTAAATATAGGAAACCACGGGCGACGTTTATTTTTTTTCCCTTCCCTTTTTTAACCCCAAACCCCTCTTGACTTTACTTTCATTTGGGGTTGGTGATTGCCCACGCGGCGGCTTTTTCTCGCCCAACTTTGAGTTTTGGCGCATAATCTTTTCCCCCGATTTTTCGATAAGTTCCCCGATCTGCATAACCCTCCTGCAAGATCTTTTACCTTGGGGTAGGGGATATCGTTTTCTTTACAAAGGGGCGAACAACTCGTTTTTCCGGGTCGCCCCCCTTTCAATCGGAAATTTTTCCAAATTTTTCCCGGTCCGCAGTACTGGTAAACCGGGGATAAGCGCTTTAAACGTAGATTATTGATTATCTTATCCAACAAACCTCCCCCCTTCTCGCCCCATGAAACCTTTCTGAAAGCATTTATTAGGCTCCATTTTTAAAAATGAAGTACCCCCCCAAAATGCGGGTTTGGGAAAACAGACAACCTTTAACTGTAAAACAACAACCCATCATGTAGGGAGGAGCTTACCTCAGAGACACGTACGTTTTTTAACCCGATAAAACCGCCCATCATCTGGACCTCGAATTGCGGGAAAACCAACCGGGTTTTGGGCCCCCCTTTGGAGGAACCAACGGCTACCTTCAAGAAAGCTACGTTTTTCTCAAAATCGTTAAACCACCTAAGTATCAACTTTATCGAAGCCTCTCACTCGTTGAAGGGAAGGGCTATTTCCCTTATTTTTTTGACCCCCGCAAATATCCCCCTCCCAGGGGAACCCCACTCCCGATTCCTTTTTTTCGACTCGCTTGCGAAAACAGTTTTAAATATACAGGGGTTATTTCCCGAAAGGGTAGACAAAGGCCATAGACTGGTTTTTTATCTCTGTCAACGTACTTCCCCTCATCCCGTACAGATTTTGAAGATAACGCTAATCTTCCATCCTAATTTAGGAAGGAAGAACAAAACCGAGACAGTCTTCGACGATCAATGAACAGGGAAAAGAATTTCCAAAAATTTTAAGGAGGTTGGGTCCTGTTTGGAAAAAATAAGTAAAATTTTTTCGTGTTTTAGCAAAGACATGAGATCGAAAAGGACGATATCGCTAAAGGTTTTGATACCCTTTTCTTTCACGATTGAAGGGGAACCCCGCGATCAGTACCCCATAAGAAAATCATGTCGTCCATATCTAAATTCGGGCAAAAGTCCTCAAAAAATATGATCTCTCATGAGTCAGAGGGAAAAAAAAATTTTTTTAACTCAAACTCTCAAGGGGATTACGACCCCTAGATCGAAAAGAAACGTCCCCCCCTCGAGTCCCCCTCCCCATCTAAGGGGTCTGTAACAATCTTACGTCGATAGGAGGGGGCGAGACATATAACGAGCCCAAAATTCCCCCTCTCAACACCCCCCAAAGGGCCTCCTCAAAGGGCAGATGGGAAACGGGTTTTTCGAGGGTTTGGGGAACAATCGAGTTTAAAAACTCAATTTGAAAAGTACTCGTCCAAAGGGGAGAGGGGGTGAGAAAAAGCCTCACCCTCATGAGGGTTCCCCCAACGAAAATAAAACAACGCTTGACGTTTTTGGGTTTTAAGCTCTAAGCCTAGAAACTTTCGAAACATAGAATCCCTTTCAACGATTTATAGCCGGGGGTGTACTACCTTAAGGGGAAAGGGAAAAAAACAAGCTTACGAAGCGACGGTAATTTTCGAAAAAAATAGGTAGGGCCCCCATTACCTTCAACGCTGCTTCCCAAAGCTTATGTAACTCTACGGTTAACGGGAGTTTCATCTACCCCTTTCTTTTTGGGTTCGAAAACCCCTGAAAAGATGGGAGACATTTTTGAATTGACCCCTAACATGAACGCGGTTTTAAAATTCAAGAGGGGGGGCCAAACGTTTTTAACGATGGGGCATTAACCCTTAAAGATTTTTTTTTGCTTTTTGAATCTTAAAATTATCGACGACCCCCCTTTCGAGGGGTTCAAAGATGAATCTAAAATCTTTCATGATAAAACACCTCACACGACGCCCCAGAATTTTAAAACGTCAAAATTTGTTTTACTTACGTTTTGATATAATGAACGTTTCTTTGCCGTAAGGGGCATTCGCACCTTTCTTTAAGTCGACGAAGGCACGGGGGATTTTAAAAACGAGTAAGATTATTAAAAAGAAAGTAAAAAACAAATACGCGATCCCGGCAAAGAGTCGAGCCCCGAGGGAAAGAAAAGTTCAAACCTACACGGGAACCCTTTTAAACAAAAAGGTTTAAGGGGCTCGCCAACCCGAACCCGAAGCCCCGCCGAGAGATCGCAGAGCAACCATTTTTTGGGGTACCCTTTT
Organism: Timema cristinae; assembly: GCA_039000515.1. Taxonomy (NCBI): domain Eukaryota; kingdom Metazoa; phylum Arthropoda; class Insecta; order Phasmatodea; family Timematidae; genus Timema; species Timema cristinae. The sequence continues at coordinate 23,126 of JBCFYV010003101.1, forward strand.
CTTTATTTTGTCTCACACCGCATTCCTTGAAAGACATATTGGGGGAAAGTCAGAAAGGCGCTCACCCCGCTCGGAGATTTTCGCAATTCCCTAAATTTGACGGGGAAAAACGAACAATTTCTTCTCAACAATAAGACGGTACCGTATACTCCAGGACATTAGAATTTCTCTTCAAAAGCACCCGCGCATTATCTAAGGATTATCTGAAAATAAAACCCAATTCTATGCTCGAAAAACGAACGCGATCGGGGTTTAGAAACGAACCGGACACCTATCAAGAAGCGGGCGGGAAACCCAAAATATTCGTTTTCATCAAAACCCCTTTTTTGAAGAAACCGAGGGGGAAGGGTTTTACAAGATTTTTGGTTGGAACGGAAGGGGGGGCTCGATAACCTATTGGGACGATCCTAACGGGAAATTGGTTTATCGGGTTACGAAAAAATCTTGGGACCATCTACCGAGGCCGGGCATACCGCTCACCATAAAGGATCGTTTTCTATCTCGAGGGAAAATTTCGCGGGCGGGGAATTTAACGTATAAAACATTAAAACCTTTTGAAAATTTATCAAAAATCATTCCGGGGTCAATTGGGGGAAATTTCAGCGCGAACTTTAAAACGTTTGCAAACAGATTCCCCCGAAGACATTTTTGCGTAGAGGCTTGAACGAGCTCCTTCAGCCCATCGGTAGAGATATACCCTACCTGGTTCGAATAAGGATTCAAGTACCTTTTCACCCTCAGTGAGGATTCAAGAGGGCTTGGGGGGCACCCGTCAAGACTAAGGGGTAAGAACGTCAGCGTCGCAATGGCTCCCCCTCCTCGCAAGGGAGGGCAAACCCCGGGTACTCTCCCCCAAACGGATAAAGGGGCGGATTTTTTCAACCCCAGAATTCAAAACCCATGAGGAGAAAGAGGAAACAATCATTAAACACATACCCCAACGAAAGGGTAGCTCGTTGAACATTTTTAAACCACTCTCAAAACATGATGTGGGGGGAGGGTTTTCCCGGGAAAGGGTTTGTAAAACGAATGGGTCGATAGGGTCAATTTTCCTTTCTGGACAATACAAAAACCCTACTGTAAAAACTAACCAAAATAAAAATAACCCCTAACCAAGGACGATAGACTTTTTTAAAACCCGTCCCATTAAAAGTTTCAAGAGCTTTGATTCCCCCCCGAACGATTTTAAAGTGGCGATATAGTCCCCCTATCAGCAATATAAGACTTTTAGAAAAGGGGTTAAAACCGCAAACTGGGCGACGGAATTTTTTTAAAAAAAACCAAGGTGGCGAGACTAAAACCAGGAAACCTTTCCCACTCGAAGTTTTAAAGGGAACCCATCACGGCGGTTTTCCCAAAGCTAAAGGCCCTTTAAAAAACTTCGGGAACCCCCCCCTCCCACCCCCGGAGAAGGGTAGTCCAAGCCCTTTTCCGGAAAAAAGGGGGTTTCGTTTAAAAGGGTTTGGGTTCGACTTGACCCAATTCGGATCAAGTGAAGGATATAGAGGGGGCGAGGGGATTTTTTCCCCCCTCCATCCCAGCATATAAAGCGCCCGGAGGTAGGGGGACGCACTCATTTTGAAATTTTAAAATTGGGTTTTTCGTCGGGGGACATGAAATGAAATTAAGATCTCAGACAACGGCTTGGAATACTAAAAAGGGGAGAGCCAAAGGGGCAGCGGAGTGGGCAAATCTTCCCTGCACTGGCTCGGAAAGCCATAATTTCCGGAAAAGACGAGGCAAGTCATCCTTTTGAGAACTGTTCAACATCATGTCCCGTCCACAACTGAAGGAAGGGACAACCCAAATTTTTCCCGCGAAGACCCCCCCGCTCGAAAAATCGACATTCCCCCCGAAAAACCTTGGCGTCGAGCTGGGCGGATCGAGAGGGGAGGAAATCCCACCGCGCAAAGCATTTTTCAGAATCGAAAAAATAAACGGAACCCACAAAAGTTCGTCGCCTGGAAGGAGACCAAGAGATCACGAAAGGAAGGGCAGCCCAAACCCCGTGACGCTGGACATGTGGGGAAATGTGTTTTTCCGGGGAAAAACTTTGGGGGCGGGGATACAAATCGGGTTTTAACCCTCCCCAGCGGGGCTGAAACTATCTTACCGGGAAATACGAAACTTTTTTAAGTGGTGAAAGAACCGGTCGTGCGCGTGGGTTTAATAGACCCTTTTTGTTTTTGTATGGTTAAAAAACAAGACTATGCATGAAATAATTTTTTGAGAGAGAGAAAATTTTACTGAATAAATTTCAATTTTTAAAACTAAGAATATTCCCAGGTTTTAAAAAAAAAAGTACTATTTATTTAGGGGAAAAAAAAATACTTGCATATCCCTTTAAATTTCCCCAAACTTTTCTAACTGAGGGCAACCATCAGGGGTTAGAGGAGAACGAGAAAAACTTTTATATCCTAAGATAAGGGGGGCGAATCCTAACACCCCCCAAAACCCCACCACATCACCCGATGAAAAGAGAAAAACACTCAATCCCCCTGTTTTCCCTCCCCCACTGTTCCATAACACACCCGCCCTCTATCCTTTAGGGGGAAAAAAAAAACCCGGGGCCCAAAGACAACCCTTCTCACCCTTCCTCTATGGGCCCCCCCAAAAGAAATAAAATCTTCTTTTAAATTTTTGTAATTTTTTTTTTTCTCAATAAATTTTATGTTTTAAAAACCCGGAACATTCTTCCTGATTTTTAAACTTCCCCCACCCTTTAGATATTAAGGTGAGGGGGAGCACTTACCGTCCTAGTTTTTTTGAGAATAAGAAATTAAATAGGGGAAAAGAGTAGTATTACATTTAAAATACCTTTTTTTTAAGGTGCTCCAGGGTCTATCCCAAATTTTGGGAACTCAACAAATGGTATTTTTAAAAAAAAATTTAGTTCTCTTTCACCCCATATAAATAAAATTTTCCCTACTCGTCCTTGTTTTCGAGATATAAGGCCTTAAATAGGAAAAGAGTAGTCATAACCTTCTAAATCAGCCTTATGTTTAAAGGGTGCTCCAGCGTCTATCCCAGAATTTTTGTCAAGTCCAAAAATTGGTGGGTTTTATATAGAAAACAATTTTCTTTACCCCCATATAAATAAAAGTATCCCTACTTGTCCTTGTTTTTCGAGATATAAGTTCTTAAATATGGAAATAGCTACATTTTATTGAGTGGCCCTTTCCCGTTTAAGGCCTCCAGCATCTATTCAGAATTTTTGGACACGCCACAAATGGTGGTTTTATACATAAAAGCGTTTTCCCTTTCCCACTCTATAAATAAAAGTATCCCTTCTCGTCCTTCTTTTCGAATATAAGGCCTTAAATGGGGAAAATAGTAGAATTACCTCTAAAAGCCTTAAGTTTAAGGTGCATCAGAGTTTACCCAGAATTTTTGTCACGTCCAAAATGGTGGGGTTTTATAAGAAAACATTCTCTTTTCCCCCATATAAATAAAACTATCCCTTCTCGTCCTTGTTTTCGAGATATAAGTCCTTAAATAAGGAAATAGGGTTTTATATTTTATTTGAGTGGGTCCTTCCGTTTAAGGTGCTCCAGCGTCTACTCCAGAATTTTTGTCACGTCTACAAATGGTGGGTCATTAAAAAAACCATTCTCTTTCGCCCCATATAAATAAAAGGATTCCTTCTCATCCTTGTTTTCGAGGTATAATTCCTAAATAAGAAATAACTACATTTTATGAGTGGTCCTTCCGTTTAAGCGTTCCAGCGTCTAGTCCAGAATTGTTGTCACGTCCATAAATGGTGGGTTTTATACAGAAAATAGTTCTCTTTCACCCCATATATATAAAAGTATCCCCCTCGTCCTTGTTTTCGAGATATAATTCCTTAAATATGGAAATAGCCACATTTTAATATTGGTCTTTCCGTTTAAGGTACTCCAGCGTATTGTCCAAAATTTTTGTCACACCCACAAATGGTGGGTTTTATACAGAAAACAGTTCTCTTTCACCCCATATAATAAAAGTAATCCCTTCTTTTCGAAGAATAAGGCCTCAATGTGGGTATGAATGTATTTATTTACCTTCTAAACAATCCTTATGTTTATAACTTTTATCATCGCCTAAATACAAATTTTAATCAAAATTCCTAAATCTATTTTCAGAAAATTGATTTTTACTTCTTTCGCTTTTACTATACAACTCTTAATTTGGGGTTTAAAAGCACACACACAGACAGATGGCATTCCAAACTCACTTTTTAGTTTTAGGGGCGTAGCGTGTTGTATGTCAAAATTCATTAACTTTTTGTGCTAGATCTTTTTTAACACTCGCAATACTTTACCTTTAGTGTGTAAATGTTTAAAATAATTATATAATTGCGTATAGCTTGTTAGTTTATTTGTTTTATAAATTTAACTTTTGAATAAAATATTTGTACTATAAATAGATCTACATATTTGTAAAGATAAGTAATTTCATACTTCAAAGTTTAGGGGTTAGATAAAAAAATTAAAATTTCCATCTGATTGTACCCTTTTTATCATTTTTTTGCCAAAATTTTGAGAATAGCCATTTTGTTTGTAATTTTAAAAATTTTTTTAAAAATGAGATTTAATAAAAATCTTTAGACCCCAATTTTTAAAAAAACGACTTTTTTTTTTTTTTGCCCTGCTCAAAGCCCCCTTTTAATTTTTGGGTTTCCCAGATATCAAATTTCCCCAAAAACCCTTCGGGCAACCTTATAAAAATCCTGGGATGGCTATTTTTGGGAAAGATCGGTAAAATAGTTTGGGCTCTGGTCAAAAGGTCCAGACAGACAATCAGAAAGAGGGAAAATTTCAAAAACAAATTTTAAATTTCCCGGGGGGTCTTTAAAACGTCAAAAATCTAAAAACTCGAGTTCGTTTTTTTTTTGACGATCACAAAAATTTTTCCCCCTCTACCTTTTAAAAATAGCAAAAAAAGAATAATTTTTTTGATATTTTCTTATTTTTTTTTCCCAATCAAAAACTTAAGAGACGTTTTGGGTTTTTATTTTCCAAAAATTTTAAATAATTAATATGTTACAAACAACACTGGCATTATGCACAACAAATAATCAAATCTTGTCCACACTATAACGCAAAATTTATTATTTATATAAACCTTTTATTAGCGGCTTTTTCAAATTTTTTGTGGTTTTATTTTTTTAAAACTGCAAGCCTTTTGGGGGTGCCCCATTAACCTCACTCGGCACTGCCCCCCCCCCCCCCCCTTTTTCCATTTTTTATTACACCATCCCCACCCCATTTTTAAATTCTTTCCCTAATCATTTACCAGTGTTTTTTCAAAACGCCTTTCTTGAAAAAATTTTAAAGTTTTTTTATTTTTTCCTAATCTAAAACCTTTAAACCCCTTCCCCACATTTTTCTTCCCGACATTAACTAATCCTTCGCATTTCCTTTGTTAATATTTTGGTTTTTTCCACAGTTTTGGGGGGTCCCGACCAAAATTTTTGGGGGTAATTACAAAAATTGTTTTAAAAAATTTTAAACAAAAAATTTAAAAAACTTTTTTTTAAAAAATTGTACCCTTGGGTTTAAATCATAAAATAACCCAGTAAATAATTTTTATGCCCCTATTTGGGGGGGTGTCCCCTTTCCATAGTGGAAAAACACCCTGGGAAATCTGTAAGTAGCACCAAAAATATTTTTTTTCAAATGCTTTTTCTGAAAGATTTAAAAAGTGGTTTAAAAAAATTTTATTCAAATTTCCCAACTAAAAATTTATAACAGAAATTATTTGTGTATTCTATTTATAAACTTTTTTCAAATTTTTATTGAATAATTTAATTTTTTGGGTTTTTAGGGGGGGGGGGGGGGGGGGGGGGGGGGGGGGGGGGGTTTGGGTTTAAAAAAATTAAACACAAGAGGTTTTTCGAATTTTATTCAACTTAGTTTTTTATAAATTTTCCAGCTTTTTGTTAAATGCGCCATAAAAAATTTTCTACTGACTTTATTACTAGTCATAAATTTTAAAAAATTTTGCAAAGAATAACAAACAAAAAATAAAGATAATGAAAAGTAAAAAAAATTTTAGAATGAATTTGATGAAAAAAAAAAGACATAATCAAGTAGTGTGTTAAAAAAAAAAATAAGCAAATAAAGATTAATATATTCCAAAACATAAAACCCACCTTCTTTTCAGATCTAACCTTTAAAATTCCCTTAAAGATTTAAAAACTTACTCAGAAATAGTGTAAAACATTAACAGAATAAATAAATTTAATTAAGTTATTTTCCCCAAAAAGGGTTTAAATTTTTTTTTTTAATATCCAACTATTTTTCAAAAACAACAAACGTTTTAAAACCCAAAATTTTCCCCCTAAATTGTGGAAAAAAATCATTAAATTTTTAATTAACCGGGGGGGAAAATAAAACCATACTACTTTACTCTAATTTTGAAAAGCTTTAAATCTGGGCAATTTTTGTATAACAGGTACAAAACTAAGTTTAACTAATCAATACAAATAAGGGAAATTTTTTAATTTAAAACCAAAAATAAACAAAACTTAAAAATTTTTTTTTCATTAAAAGTCTTTAAATAGTAATAAATAGTCCCTAGAAAAAATATTCCCCAAATGGCAGCAAAAATCTTGTTAATTTTTATTAAATTTTAAAAAATGCGATGTGCCCACTTTTTAATTTCTTTTTTTTTTGGGGCATACACACACACCAAAAAATTTTATACCAAAAATTTGGGGGGGGAAAATTTTGGGGACACCCAAAAATTAGTTTTTTAAATTTTGGGGGGGATACATTTATTAATTTTTATTCTTTTTAATTACTACTTATATAACATAAATTTAGTGAATATTATAAAATTTTGGGTTTTGTACTCATCCCCTTTTAAAAAATCAGCTTCTAAATTTGTACTTGGGATGGGCAAAATTTTATTTAATTTTTTTTCTACAATAGTAGGAAGTCTATTTTTTTAAATGTTTAAATTGTAAAAGTATCCTTCCCCTTTTCTTTCTTTTTGGGGGCACAAATGATTTTTAAACCAAAAATTTAGAAAATATTCTCAAAAAATTTAATTTTAAATTTAAGGGAAAGTTTTAAAAAAATGAATAGGAAAAAAGGGATATTACATTTTTTTAAATTTAAAATCCACTACCTAAAAATCAATACCTCCTTACTCTTGATTCGTTTTTAATTGAATAAATTTTAAAAAACTACAGTTTTTCACTTTTTAATGTCTTTCTTTTTTATAATTGAAAACTTTCAATTTTTAATTTTCATTAGGGAATTTTTCTACGTATTTTACAACCAATAAAAGTGTCCCCATGTTTAAGCTAATTTTAATTTTTGTACTATTCTTTTTAAAAGAGAACAATCTTATAAATCTTATCGTTGTAATTTTTTTTTATTTTTTAATTTTTTTTTTTTCATCGCGTTTTTTCTGCCCTAAAGACCATATTTATAATTTCTCCCAATGGGGGAGGGTGAAAGGGGGGGTAGCATTTTATAGGAAAACCACCCGCATAAAGCGTGGAAGGAAGTGGGAAAAACCCTTTTTGGAAAAAAAAAACCCCCCTTAGTTTGGGCCCCAACCGGGGTTTCCCAAACCCCCATCTCCCATCCCCAGTAGGCCCCCTTTTAACACCTATGACGCCTTAACCATGAGGTCACTGAGGCGAGTGTTTTTTTTTTCTTTTTTTGACTTTTATATCGTTTTAAACCCCGATTAGACTTTTCATTTTTTTTATTTTAAAAAAACTTAAACTTTTAAAGTCTAAGTTTTTTTTAA
>JBCFYV010003102.1:0-52596 GCA_039000515.1 Timema cristinae
TTGATATGGGATTCCCTATAGTAATAACAGTTTTCGTTAAAGTTTTTCACACTTCTGAGTTGATTGGATGAATATTTCGCTCTAACTTTTTTTCCCCAACGCATGGCATGCGCTCTATCACTTTTCAGATAGTTTATTTTGGTTTTTCATGCAATTCAAACCCCATCGTCCTGGACCATACTATGTTGAATTCCAGTATTGAATAAATACACATCATTGTTGTTTGAAACACCCCACACACACACTCTGTTTATTTATTGTACATTAGTTTTGATGAGATGAAATGGGCAATCAGACATACTGAATTTTATTTGTTGCATGGGTATGTACAGGTCGCCAAACACAAGTTAACCACCCAATCTCTTACATAAAAAATACCCCTATAACTTCAAGAAATATAGAGTTAAACCCCCTCAATATGATATTTAATTACTGCCTGCCTTAACTCATATAGTCATTTCCTCCAAAAAAAATAACCAAAATTCACCGTGAGAAGGACGGGCCGTGGCCAAACCGTCCGTCGTTGCCATAACGTCAAATCAAGCAGCTGTCGAAGTTTGTGAACGACGCACCTGCATGATAGAGACAACTATTGGAGAATATGACGTGGCTTGACTATAGGAATTGGACTCTTGCTAGGCGCTCACTGTCGACGCTGATTTGACTTTGAAGCTATCATTTAAAAAGAACCCTCTCCACTAAAATTTCCATTGGACAAACATATTTGATGTTGTCAGTACTTGAACAAGAACTTTACACTTAGACTTGAAGCAGTGGACACCAAATCATACTGATAAAACCGGGGAAGAAGTCCCCCGGCCAGCGATAGGCTTTGCCGAGAAAATTATGATCCACATAACGGTATTTTGGGTGGTTCGGGCAAGTACAGGAAAGGGATGTGGGTCAGGATGGGGAAATTTGAGATAATTTACCCTACTTTATATATTATGAATGCAGTTATTCCAGGAAATTTTTTATTACTTATTCATAAATGTTTTTTCTGTATTATTTGTTGTCTCAGCAGGTGAGACCCTTTAAAGGGTGTAGTATTTTAGTTATTGTATATTAAAGTTAGTAAAGTTATCTATCGGAGTGGAGGGGAGCGTTAAGCCTATTTATATTCCAGTTATGTGTATATTTCAGTTTAGAAGGTTCAGTTATTGATGTTTTTGCTATTCAACGTAAAGATTAGTTAACTGTACCATTTTCTGTCAGTAATTCGCTTTGTAGGGAGTCGCGCAGAGTTGTGACATCATGTTCTTGTAGTGTCATTGTATATTTGTGGAAAGGGCGTGGCCGCAGGTGCTGCATCTAATTGTTTGATATTCTTTTCCTATTTTCAATTGTAAATGATTTGTTCGTGTTAATTATGTAAAGTGAATCGTCTGTCAAAAGAAATTACTATTAATATGTACCAAGTAAATGTTAGGGTTTGTCTTATAGCACAGACATGTAGATTTCTTTTTTTCAGAACTCTGCTTGAAGTAACTTCATCATCCTTAAGGTGATTCGTCAAAACAAGCTTCTCCTAGAATGAATAGCTATAACATTTTGACAGGGAATTTTTAAAATTGATGAAGGTTAGTTATAGAAAGCTTGGTAGCGTATTTTGAAATATTTAACTGCTTAGTCTTGTCAGAGGTAAAGGGAAAGGGGTTTGAAAATCTTTACCAGGACCTAGGATTGAACCTCAGACCCCCCTAGCACTTGGGACGGCGGTCAATGACCAAGCAATCTGTACTAAAATATTATATTGCTTTTTCAATCAGAAATATTATTATTGATTTTGAACATCTCCAAACTAGAAGCCTTTTTTTATTACAGGCGGCCATCACCTGCAAAACGATCTATGTTTTATTTTAATACATGTATAGATCTAAGTGATTTTACCGTTTAACAATTTTTAGTGGAAGGTTGAATCTCTGTCTCTGGCTAACACATTCGATGAACTCAAGTGGCCGAGTGTAGAATAACTGGGAAATTCGAAGTTATCAAGTCGGGCGCTATTAATAATATGGCAGGGTATTAAATCCCTATGTTTAAATTTACATTCGATGAACTCCAGGTTAATGAGTCTGTAAGGTTTGGTCTGTAAGGTTTAATCCCCATACATTAACTACTTTACCTTAAAAAAAGTACGCAAAATGAATAAAATAGTAAGTTTGACTACTTATAAATCGATAACTGTAATGAATTGAAATAAATGAATCACTACTTAGAGTTTATATTTTATACACTTATTAAAATAATGCAATACAATTTTGATGGTCGAATGACCTTAATGTGGAAACATTTTTGTTTGTCTCTTAATACATTAGTTTGGATCTAGTCCTGAAAGGATCTGGTTTTGGAGATACTTAGTTCAAGGGTATATTCATTGTGAATATGTTCCTCACGGTAGGTGGGACCATTAAGACACACCCTTTTAAACGGTCTAATTTAGACTGTTCTTGTTAATTTAGGAAAGCTACTGTGTTTATTTTTCCTGAAGGTAAGCGATTAAAACTCGTGCTCTTTTTGGTCGTGATTTCTATGTAACGCCTTAGCGATGTCATTCCCTATAAGCTTTGCTCTATTAAAAATTAGCTTTGATTTTTGCATATTTTAAATCTACTTTCTAACATAATTTATTTATCAAAATCCATTCGGTTCTACATCGCAAGAACATTTGTCTCATTACCATAACGATCAGTACAAAAACACTAAAAATTTCAATAAAAATATAAATAATTAAAAAATTATATACGGGAATATAAATGAAAGCGGACAAAAGTAAGTTTTTTTAGGATGGCTAGTAGCAGTGAGACTCTCATAAGAAATACATTGTGTTGACCTTCGCCAGCTTATCAACTGAGCCTGCAAATTACTATTAGCTAGTAGGTCCAATAGGTCCACAAATAAAACATGTATTTTTTAAATCAACACATTGTAGACTATTTCTTCTTTTGAAAAATCTTTACTTCAAGTGTTTATAAAAATGTGTTTAATATAATTTTGTTAATCAATGTAGTAATTTTTTTCTATCACTCTAGGATTATAAATAAAATGTTATAAAATGACGCACCGTTTTTAATTTCTTTTAATAATTTATTGCTTAAAATTAAATATTTCTTTTTAAAGACATTTGGAGTTTGAAAATTCGTCACCTTTTGCAACGCCACCCAAGGTCATACATACTAAAATTTACCACCCTATTCCCCCTCAGAGCCAAACAACTTTTTGTTTAAAAAACTTTTTCTGCAAAGCGTTATTTTCTAGATATTTTTTGGGGGAAAGTTTACAAATGAACACCCGGTATATGTTTAGTAATTGACTAACGTGCACTTATAGCTAGATTATATATTTGACGTGCTAATTACAACTAGCATCAGGACCAGATTATGTCTTAAGTTAAAAATAAAATGAGAGGGAGGTGTAGACTTCAATCTAATTAATTCAAAATGTGATGATCTTTTGGATGATTATAATTCTTACTTCATTTAACTAAAAAACTAACCTGCAGAGCGGGGAGACGAATAAAAGGCTTTTCTTCATAGGAAAACCTGTTCCCTAAACAAATATAAAGTTGTTAATCCGGAAATATCTTCAAATGTTTCTTGTAGCAGATAGTGCAAGTGGTTTCTTGAAAGATCCAAAATTCGTAGTTTTTTCAAACCAGCAAAGGCATGTATGGGAGATTGTCGAAATTTTGTTGTCTTGTAAACTCAGTTCTCTTAATGATGTTAGTCCTTTGATCTGAAAGCATATAGTTTAACAAATAAATAGTCCAGCTTATTACAAAGGTTTCAAGAATATAAACTGTTTCTCTATTCATAACACGATCCCAATACAGATCAAGTTTTTATTACTTTCAATTAGTTTTTATAATAATTCAAGCATTATTACGTGCCTACAGGGGTTAGAGGGCACGAGAAACTACCTATTTTAAATATACACTAATACTTTATGTTCTATATATTTTTTAATATATTCATATTATGATTTTTTTAAAAAGATAGGTTGTTTTGAAAAAAATGGTTTCAGTGGTGGCTTTTCCATAAAGGCGTTCTAGGTGTTTTCCCTAGGTCGCCACAATTTTGATTGAGTGAATGAGTAATGAGGTTTGCGGTGCTATTTTTAAATCGATGAAAATATCTTTCATACTAGATAACAAATTACGATTATTGAAATCCCCCTCTTTGCCCAAACTCCGAGCCCTACAAAAAACACTAAATCTACAAAATTCAGAAATAGAGCGCTAAAATTAGGTTACGTTTCGTGCAAAAGGTGGGGCGAAAAGAACATGACTCAGCTGACTCAGGTGACTCGGGTGACTCAGGACTAGACACCTACGTAACCCACAACGTCCAATACTGCATAGACGGATACAACCCTCCCCCGCTCCCCCAAAAACCTACAATTTAATAATTTTAATATAAAAAAAACCATATTCTACTGCTCCTCGTCGATATAAAATATCTTAAGATATTTATAAGACTATCCAGCAGTAGAGGGTATTATCCGCATAGACCTGTCAGTATTGGTTTTTTTTAATTTTTTTGTTTATTTGTCCCGGTCTGGTTTGGGATTGGACTGGACTGAGACTAACTGACTCGGATGATTGCCTTAGACGCAAGCGCTTGGGTAAAAAACACACGGGGAAAGAGCGACAATTCCTCTAGTCAGCTGCTGTGAGAGGCATATTATTAGTTAGAAATGTGAGAGTTCATTTTGGTTCTGGTCTGGTGATAGTACACAAATGGGCGAGTGAATCAATACCTTGCAGCCTGGTGAACAAACTGTTGTGAATTTTCTGCATATTTTCAGCCCATTAAAAGGGCCCCAAAAGAATAGACTAGGATTAACAATATTTTATAATCCATTGAAGGTATTTTGTACAAGAACCCATCATGCAAAGTCAATAGCCTGAATGTTCATCGAGCTCCAAGCTTCTTATCAAGAATAATAATTAATCAAGAGGTTTATAAAAAAAAACCATTAGTTCTGAAAGTAAAAATATATCGATCTTGAATCAAACACGTTTATGGAATACGGTTTATTGACGTGTTAACTCAAAAGAGAAAAATTATATGTAAATTGGATCAAGCAAGGCCGCTGAAAGTGGTTAAATTTAGGAACCAATTTGACATTAGGTTGAGACTCAGGAAATTCAATGTGTGTGAACCACGGGAAACCTCGCTGAAAAAAGATAAGACTCAACTCAATAAAAACCAAGACTGCCACAAGTAGCGGGTTTCAGGAATTGCGAAAAGTGTGGCAATATCGAAATTGATGAGGTAACACATGAAAAGTGACATTAATTAATTGCTCTACATAAAGGATGGGCTCAAGTTGCAAGCGGCAATATTGGAGGACTTCAATATGGCTCAAACTATCCTCACCAGTGCATGTCAGGAGTTTCATGCATATTCATTTCCTAGGGACAAGCCACCTAGAGTGGTGCTCAAAGGTATTCCACTATTTAATTGCCTACCTAATAAATAGTGGGCTAGCTCCTAGATAAGGGGCTTACTGCAACGGATGTAAGAGAGGTCTCCACGAAGAAGCCGACCACTGAGACAATTTTGCAAGCGAATGATTATTGCCAATTTTTCTATGCAATGTCGCAAGAAATTATTCGTGTCAGACACATTTTGGTGTTATCTACATAAACCACATCAGAGTCAAATTTGAATACTACTTTCACCCCGAAATCGTTACCATCCAGTGCAACATATGTAATTTTAAATTTGGTCACTCTAAAAATCATTCTACTAACACACTAAAATGCGTCAAATGCCTCACTCTCCGCCTGACCTTGGAATGTAGAAAAGAAAGAGAGAACGACCCCTAAAAATTGCAAAAATGTCAGGACAGTCACACGGCCCGCTACAGCAATAACCCCGTTTACTTAAAACTATTAGAACAAAAGTGAAACGAACAACAAAAGAAACAACCAAATCAAGACCTCAGACCCACGATACCTTTACCAATCAACATTGTGTCATCAGATCTAGATAAAACTTAGCCTGTAGGATTAAACCTAAATAGATCTTATCATGTAACCATTCACACCCAGACTCAAACGACAAACCAACCAACAGAAGAGACAAATTCTACCTCTTTGGATATCAAGTATTTACTAAAAATATTTAAGGTCATCAAAATATGTTGCCCCTTCGCACACTTCAGGCCATATCTAATTTAAAAGTAAACAAAAACATGACAAGAATGAGAAAATTAACTTTACTTTTAGAGAGAGCAAACGAGTGAATCAATACTTTTCCTGTGAAAATGACTTTTAGTAACCTGAAAGTATACAAGGGACAATTAAGAGTGCTCATCTGGAATACAAACGGCCTCCTACAGCAGGCAAGGAATTTGAGGACCTGTTCAAGACAGACATTGTTGATGTATCCCTCGTAAATGAGACTAGCCTAAAACCAACTAAGGAGCTAAGCTATTTCTATTATGAACTTTATCAAAATAATAGAGAACTGGAATAGGCGGAGGGATGTAAATTCTAGGAAGAGCTATCTTTCCCACTATCAAACACATTTATAGATTTAGAGAATATAAAGGCAACAGCCATTTATTTTAAACACCAATTGGGGCAATATTCTTTTTTGCGGTGGTGTATAAAGACCCACTAAGCTCATGCGTCCCCGAACCTGGACATCATCAACGAGGGATAAAACACATTCTTGGGGGTACTAAATATTTAAGACACTGCATGAAATAACATTCTTATGTCCTGAAATGGACGCGTTTTTCTACAACATGCGAATGAAAACGACTATGTATGGCTGGGATTGAGTAACCCACTTTATCCCCCTAAAATAGCATGTAAATTCAAGACGTTCTGAAGTGTTAATAAATAAATGCGATCAAACGGGAAACAGTTTAAATGTGCTGAAAGAGTTTTAATTTGGATCACAACCCTTATTTTTTGAGATCAACCTTACCACAGCATTGAAAATGAGGGGACTTCAAAAAAACAACGCGTCAGAGTGATTAGAATATTTATAAGAAAAACCCTTTTAAAAAACTCACTACCAAACCATCTCGAAATTTAAACACCAGACGACACCAAAGAATCCGCGCGACTGCTCCAGACAACACTTCTGGAGGAATATGAAACTGATACAATACAGATACCCTTGCAGCTTGAATTAAGTTTGGAACACTCCAACGGGGACAGAAATATATGGGAATTGAACAAACAGACGAAAAATAACATTACAATGGATAGTCACGGAACCAGAGGGATGGCATACTCTAGCGATAATAAAACAGAAGCCATCGCAGATACATTTGGACCAATTTAAGCCCAACATAATACCTGAAGACAAGGACTTCAAAAGCGATTAAAAAAAAGACGTACAACATTATCTGCACGGACCAACACGAGACCAGGCAGAGAAGATCACCGCCGAAGAACTACAATGCACCATCATACATTTCCCAAAAAATAAAGCTCCTGCCCATGATCTTATTACAAATGAGATGCTGAAACATCTTCCACAAAAAATTGGCTGCCCTCCTACTAATCATTCTGAATAAAGCACTAATATCTGTCATTTCCCGAACACATGGAAACAAGCTACGGTAATAGCTTTACCAAAACCCGGTAAAGGATCAAATGTTTCCTCAAAAATCTCGTCCTATTAGTGTTTTGCCAACCTTAAGTAAATTTGTTTAAAAACTCATAAGAAAAAGATCCTAATTTTCATCATTTCAAACCATGTAGTATCTGATTTACCGTTTTAGGCTTATATCTTGACAATCAACAAGCCATCCCTGGTTGGGTTTCATCGTAGAAAAACACCTAAAGTTTGCACTAGAAAAATCAGCTGATAGCTATTTTCCTCAATTTGAGAAAGCGTTTGACATGGTCTGGCACGCGACCTTACGCAAAAACTTATTTCCATTTTCCTATCTGGGTGATAAATATAGTAAATAGCTTCCTGCAACGTAAAAACTTTAAAGTAACAGTCGATGGTGCAAGTCAAAACAACTTGCCATACGAGTGGGCATACCACAAAGCTCTTTCCTGGCCATTACCTGTACTCTTTAATTTATCCGACGTACCTACCAGTAATAAAATTAATGTGGAAACTATTTTATGATGATACGCTTATTTACATAATTCATAGGAAACATAAATTTACGTGAGCCTAAAGATGTAAGCGGGGCCTCATTAAATTAGAAGACTGGCACAAAAATGATGAATTAGGGTGGATTAGGTAAATCCAGCAAAGTCGTCAGTATGATTATATCAAGAATAAGAAACCATTCAGATAGTCTTTAATGCACAACATTGAAGTTTCAGTTGCATAATTAATAAAATACTGGTAATCATGCTGGACAAGAAGCTTACATGGAATTGGCACATTGATTATACTAGAAAAAAAGGTTGTTTGGAAGATTTCCTCCAATTATACGCACTTTTTATAAGTCGTGAATGTAATCAACAGAATAAGCTTCTACTCTATAAACGCGTTCCTTATACAAACCCATGTTACAATAAAGGATATGTTGCTTGGCGCTACACAGCCAAAAACCCACTTTAGTAGACAACAAATGGTTCAAAATACAAGCTTTATAACAATCACTGGTGTGGACAGAAAAACGAGGATAAATTTTATCTCCATGAAATGATAAACAGTAGAATGCTGATGGAGATCTGTAGGGATAGAAATAGTAAAATTATATGGAGAGGTAGCCACACACAGTCACGAAATAATAACCTGGGAACCTGGGGAGGTACGACCCTGATGAAGAAAGTTTTTTACAAGACGCCAATACTGAGCTAAGCCCAAATCTCCTCAATTTCCCCTATCATAAAAAGCCAATCCATACAAACAATCCCTTTAATTTATCTCTCGTTACTAGCTTTGACATTATCTCTGGAAGCTAAACTACACTCCCCTCAAAAACAAAAATTCACATAATCATGAAATAATTTCCATTTTTCATGTTCACGCCCAATTTCATATTCAATTTTTATCTTTTTCCCGGGTGTTTAAAATGTGCTAATTGTAATATTATTTCACAGGAAAAAATGTATGGTTTTTCAATAAATCATGTAAGTTAGCCATAAAAAAGAGGTTAAACGATTGTGACCTGTAAATCTCAGACCAAATCCGCCCGGGTCTGTCAGAAGTTAATATCGCTTCTGATATCCACGCTAAGAGAAATGGCTATAGCCGAAAGGCTAAATTTAATCTGGCTGATGCAATTGACTGATTGACAATGAAGGACACTCTCATTGAAATTACCATATAAGATCGTATTATTTATCCACGACATTCGATGTGTGATTAAGGTTAAAATATTTGTCTCTGAGGTCACGCCGGGCTTCCTTATTACTTATTATTATTATCCTTATTTTTTATTCACTACTTCACTATTTATTTTCTAACTTTGTGAACATTTGTATTGTTCGTATATTCGAATGTTAAATTTATTGAGAATTTGCCTTAAAATAAAAGTTTTAAATGCTGTCTCGCTTTTAGAGGCCCTTTGGTTTGCTGCTTAAGTTCAGGCTCACGCGAATATATTTTTATTTTTCTAGTGGCCCTTATAAGAGCCATGGTGTTTACTGATCTTTTTCTATACTCTGACTTCTCTTTTTTTTGACCGACCTATTAGCATTGCTCGAGTTTGGGGAGTCGTATAGACCAATTACTGTAATTATAAGATAAACTAAATTTATGGGAACTTAATGTTGGCCCTAAAAAGAGTCATTTTGTCCGCTTACTTGACTTAGGAGGTCTTGCAGGCATATGTTGTTCTCTCCAGATCCAAGGATAGGGCAGGTGATCTTTTTACAAGTCTTTGCAAGTTTCAATTTTTGGGAGGTTTGCCCCCTGATGAGTTCAAGATGAGCTAAATTTATTTGTCCTTAACAGCCGATTATCCGGATTGCAGGTTTCGATGCTTTGCTAACAATTTGGGACTTTTCCACGGGTGATATGGTTAGTATTGACATTTTTATATTTTTCTTTATTTTGGTTTATGGGGGGCTGGCCATCTCTCATTGCCTTTTTGTTCAGAGCGGACTTGTCAAGTTATGAAAATTTAAATATTATTGGTTATAATGAGACTAATTTTCTGCGGGGAGCTATTCTCTTAGTTCTTTTAATAATATTTTATACGCAATTAGAACGTTCTGTATTTCTTATGAATTATAATACTTCTATATAATTTTGGTTATCAATTCACCCATATCATTGAAACTACAGCTTCGAGTCGTTTTGGGTCTTTCTCCGGCAAGCTCCATGGGAATCACTTCTGTCACCAATTACCGAGTATTTATGTGGTTAATAAAGTTTATTTGCCTCAATTATTTTGCTCTTTTCCTTTGTCATTTCTGTGTGTTCCTTGGTAGTTTGCGATATTAGCTTTACCAGGTAACATACTATTTGTAAAAATAATAAGATCAGAACTAAATTTGATCTATTCGCAGGCCTAAATGCCCATAAAACTAGGTAATTTTTAAATGTTTCAAATATTCAGTATAATGAAAGTTGTTTTCCGAATTCGCCCTTAAATGAAGTACTTTTAAATACCTTTTCTAAAAGAGCAACGAGGTTAGGCAATTTACTATTAAAAGCCGTTAATTTAATAAGAAAATTTAATTACTAAGTTTCATTTAAACAATTGCATTTTTATTGAAAAACATGAACTTTAGGTCTAACCACATCGGTGGCCACATCATTTAAGGTGTCACTCTTTGCAGTTTGACTATACCTTCGATGACGGGGAGATCAAGGGTTCAAATCTAGGTCGGGTGCACTGAGAGCGGTTTTTCCAAAATGGTTGTCCACTCTCCCATAACGCAAATGCAGGTACATCTCATCTAAATATAATCTTCCTCATCGCTAAAATCATTAGCATAATTAGTTTCAACAAGCGTATAATACAAACGGGTAGTAAGATGCGGTGACAAAATGGGTTGGAATTTTAACCGATTGAGATTCAAAACAATTTACAGCATAATAAACTTTTTGAGATTATGTATATTTTGTACTTACTGTAATTGATGGCCATAAACTATTAATTCAATTATTTCTCCTCCATAAATGAATTGTGTTCTATTTATTTATTGAATAATATTCTTGTTATGTTTCGCTTTTCTATTAAATGTTTAGTATAATATATTTTAATGAATTCTAGACAGAGAGTATTGTAGAAGGCCATTTTATAAAAATAAAAGGCACGGAACTCCGCAAGGACTTTCTCGCACTATTGTTTGAAAATTGAGATATTTACTCAAAACACGTAATAACCGTATGTGAAACGAAATAATTTTACACTAGCAAACCCAAACGTAAATTTCGATATGCTTTCTTAAAACATTTTTTTTTCTCCCAGTTTGATATTCCATAATTTTATTTTTAAGGAATTAATGTCCTCATTTGTATATTTGGACCAATAAAAAAGATCGATATGGGTTCCACAAGGGTCAACACTTATTATTAAAATTTCGTCTTCGGTTAAAGGTTTCTACATTTTACTAGGGGTTGCACATTTTATGGTTATTGCATTGCTATTAAATTCTTCATTTATAAATTTAGAACAATAAAAAAGGTAAATATTGACTATTGAGTCTAAAATGATTGAGATAGATCATTGATGTATACTCATTTCCCCTAAGAGGTTAAAGGAAAAGGAACATTAACTTTTTTGAGAGACTTACTAATTTTTAAATTACTCTATGGCATAAGAGAATTATTGCGTTAAAACTTAGTAGTATCTCTTCACAACTAAGACTCACAAAAATGTATTAATATTCACCAATATCTCAAAAACTATTGGTTTTGTTAAAATATATTTAACATAAAAGTTTTTATTTTTAATATTACTACATAAAAGTTTTTATTTTTAATATTACTACAAATTTTTTATTGATAAGTTATTTAGTATCTCAAATAGTTGCAGAGATACGGAAATTTCCGCTTCTGTAAAGTACCCTAAAAGCAGTGGGGGCTCGTGTATAGGCACT
The DNA here is from genome assembly GCA_039000515.1 of Timema cristinae. Lineage (NCBI taxonomy): Eukaryota > Metazoa > Arthropoda > Insecta > Phasmatodea > Timematidae > Timema > Timema cristinae. The sequence goes on from JBCFYV010003102.1 coordinate 11,990, forward strand.
GCGGAACTGCAGCACCTCCTTTTTCCCACTTGATATTATCGATAACATTTAATATAATGAGTATTTTTTTTTTAAATTTCTATTTTATTTTTGTAGTACAATATATTTTCCCTTAAGCTTAATGTCAGTACTTCAGTAGCCATCCCCCAATTTTTGAAAAGACACCAAAATCTTTGTATGGAATTGTGCTCTTCACAGTGCCAGTGACGTGGTTTTTGGGATTTGTTGTGCGCATGCTCACATAAGAGGGGTGGAGAGGAAGGGCGGAACTGCCAGGTAGAGAGAGCACTGTTGCTCTCGCATGCGGCTCTGGCGTGATGGTAGAAGGAAGTTTTTTTTACTCGGTGTGTGTTGTGCTTAACAACCGTGTACCATATTCTTGAATGTGATAAAGTGTAGACGAGTGTAGAATTAGATTATTATTCTGCTTCCAGATATTTTATTTTATTAATTTTTTTTGTTCTTTTATTTAACAAAAAGACAAATGGCGCTACAGTACTTTCAATGGAAAATAATTTCCTCAATTGTCATCCTGATATCAAGGAGAAAATTATGAAACTTTTTGCGCAAAGTAAAACAAGAAGAATGGATTTCATTTTTAAATGAATAGATAAAGCTTGAACTGTATCAATTTAAATTAAATAAGTAAAAAAATATTTTGTTTTTTTGCTAATATTTTATCAAGATCCTCAATAAATTTTCTTTTTATACATTTTTTTTTTCCTTTTACAACAATTTTAAAACAAAGGCTAAAAAATTTCTGGAGCAGCCCCCCCAATAAATTTTTAGCTACGAGCCACCAGTGCCTATAATCATTTTCATGGAATATTAGATATCAATTTTATTTATAGTCCTAATCAACGGATTTTATACCATTTTAATTAATATCGTTAAAACATATTTTGAAAATCGTTTTTTTCTCGTTTTGCCCTTTATTAAACTACTTTTAAATTTGGGGTTAAACAGACACACAGAGAGATGGCATTGCAACAACTACTTTTTGGGGTTCGGTGTGGGAAAGGGGGGGGGGGGGGCATGAAACGTCGACATCCATCAACATTTCGTGTTATATTTTTTTGTGGTCACAATATTTAACTTTAGTGCTGGAAATTTAGATATAGATATGTATATATTTAATTATAGCTTGAAAGTTATTGGTTTTATAAATATTTGTTTTGAATAAAATATTTTTATTATAAATAGCTCTATATATTTGCAATAATAAGTAATTTTATATATTAAATAATTACGGAGATATGATAACACAAATTTAGATTTACGCTCCAGACCGGAACCATTAAAATAATTTTGGCGAAAAATTGAGAATACCATTTTGTTTTTAATATTGATGATGAAAGCTTATAAATACAATTTATTCAAAATCGTCAGAGCCAATTTTGATGAAATTGATTTTTTTTCTCTTTTCGCCCTTCTTAAACTAACCTTAATTTTGGGTTTTGATATCCAATTCCAAAAACATCTCGTGGCGACCCTATTAAAACCGTAAATACCAAGTTTTAAACCCGATCGGTAAAATAGTTTAGGCTCTACTCCAAGGTACAGACAGACATAGAAACAGACAGATGGAAATGCAAAAAACAACTTTTTCAGATTCGGAGAGTCATGAAACGTCGACATTCATCAAACCTCGAGTTTGATTTTTTGACGATAACAAACATTTCTTTACCTGTAAGATAGCGAGAAAGTAAAAATGTATTTCCGCTATTATTATGTAGAGTTGAACTTGTATAATTCGAACTTGAAGATACCAGGAAAAAATTCGAATCATCCAAAAATTTTAATTAAATATGTTTTCTTAAAAGGAATTGAAACTAAACATAGTTGAGTTTGCAATCAATCTCAAAAACTTAATTTAACAACGTATTTGGACATAATCTGTTCACAATTTTTTAAAAAGTTAGAAATTTTAATCTGTTTTCTTGATTTATATCCTCAGTCATAGTCTATGATTCTAATTGATTTATTGACTGGAAAATTGAATCACTTACATTGTTGCGACTTTACCATAAACGCTTGAGTTCTTGGATGTGGTCAATTGCTTCTGCCACACTCGGGTTTGGCCTTTCCTGAACTACTGATGAAGTGTCCTCTTCAACCTCATACTCCATCCTCAGCCTGGATGTTATTGTTGAGAACTTCGGTGACGCTGTCCACATCAGTAACTTCACCACACATACTGCCACATCCTCATCCACATGACGAAGTCCACATAGGAGAGCGGGTCAGGAGTAACTTCCTTCTAGTTGTCAATAGCTGGTGCAGCTTCAGTCACAGTTTCTTCATTATTTTTTTTTTGATAAAGCCAGCTTTTTCAAAATAGTTATTAATGGTCTTCAACTTTCACTTGGTCCCACACTTGCATTCACATTCTTAAGGGTTGAAGAAAGCTAAGCGAAAGTTTATGAGTAGACCAATCTCCAGAAAGAATTTTTTCAACCAAAAATCGTCTGTAGAAATGTTTTAGGTTTTTAATTATTCCTGGGTCCATAGGTTGAATAACCGATGTCATATTTGGTGGTAAAAAAATTTAAACCTTTACATTTTCCAAAAGGGGAACTCTTTTATTAGCAGTGCAATTGTCAATGAATAAAAGGATTGTCCGATTTTGTTTGCAAATTTTTTTGTCGATTTTTAAAATCCATTTTTCAAACAGATCACCTATCATCAATGATTTTATATTTGACTCGTATTCCACTGGCTTTGATTTTACATTTTTGAAGCAACGTGGGTTAGCCGATTTTCCATTCACTAACAACCGCAGCTTTTCAGAACCATACATATTTGTTCCAACGAACAGTGTTGTTCGATCTTTACTAAGCATTCCCCCACTGCACCGTTCACCTTTATATGCGAGAGTTTAGTCAAGAGTACACTTGTAAAAATGTCCCATCTCATCGACGTTAAAAAAAATCGGTTCTATGTCCTGGATCATTTATTTCAAGCCTTTCTTCCAATTATCGGCTGAACACACATCAACAGCATCACTTTCCCCACATACAGATTTGATGGAAATTCTTTTTCGTTGTTTGAATCCATCTATCCACCCTGCACTCGCTTTGAAGTATGTTTTTCCTAATTCAGTTTCGAAATGTTCATCCTTTGCTCTAAGAGGGCTGCTCACTGGGACTTTCTTGTCTCGCGCTTGTTTAAATCACTTCAGTACACAGTTGTCCACATATGGGTTTTTCAGCCCTCTTAATCTTTTCCTATCTTGTCCACTCTCATTTTAACTGCTCAAATTTTTTCGTTTGTTTTTCAAAAATGTTGGAAGGGTGCTAGGGATAATTCTGAAGGCCTTTGCCATTTTTTATTTCTTTTTAAGTTCATTTTCCACTTCCTTTATCACCGCTACTTTTTCGGCCAAAGTTAATTATATATATGAAAGTGACATCACGATGCACACACACACAAATATTACTGTACAGTATGTACAAAACAAAATAAGCTCACACGTCATAAGAATATCGCTACGACCTAATCACTAAGAACAGCGAACGTATCCGCTTGAGAGGTTCGACCTTGACTAATGGAGTACAGACCTGTACGTGTAAACAAAGACGTATGGGTGAGCTGGGGAGGGGAGAGTTGTGAAGAAGGGTACTGACCGCATTTCAACGTCTCCTCCCCTTTTTCCAAAAATATAGAAACACGTTGCCGCAACTAGAAGTAGAAAAAAAATACTGCACAGTACATTACAACTTACAAAAAGTTCGAATTATCCAAAACAAAATTAGAAGTATCCACGATTTTTTAACATTGTTTTAATACAAAATTCACGCGACCGGGGAAAAATTCGAATTAAAGACGATTTCGAATTACGGAAGCTCGAATTAGTTAGGTTCCACTGTATTGTTATAGCACTATGCACTAAGACTTCTTAGTTGAATTTTATCACAACATCATCTGTAATAAATATAAATTATATAAAATTTGACAATTGATTCGTGGGAGTGATATCCTATTAATTCTACCCCATTTTTTCTTTCCAAGACAACAAATCTTGTTGCGTCACTGAATTTAATAGCCATTGCACTAAAGAGCCCTTTCATACAGGTTACATTCATGTGGCGGTACAGCAAATACAATGGAGTAAGTGGAACCTTTCACATGAGGCACGCAAGAGAATCTGTGTACGAGCCAGAGGAAACATGTGACACATGAGAACTTTCACATGAGACAAAATTTGATGCAATACACTTGAGTTAAATGGTTAAATATTTTATACAGATAACCTAATAAGTACACTACAAGCCCGTATAGCACTTTTGGACTCAACTAGTATCGAATATTCAATCATTTATCACGATATTCCACTGACATTTTGAAATTACTAGTACAATATTGAATGTTTGAATTTAAGGTTTTTATACAGTGCATGTATCTCAATAACATTTTTGGGACTTGACTTATTCCATTTATGATACTAAATAACAAGGGTAAATGTTTTTCAGTTCTTTCGTGAGTTTGTATATTATTATGTATTAAAGTTGTTTTTAAAATTTTGCGTTTTTTAAACATTTGTATATTTTCTTAGATGATTATTTTATTATTATTACTATCATCATCACGTCTTACTACCCGTTCGGGTTATACGCACTTACGCTAATGTGTAATGGTAGAACTATTGTGTAATGAAATGGAGGACCTACAGTTTAACGTGGAATCCGAACCACGGTAGAGGCCTGGCATTCCACACATTTTCTTAGTTAATGTTTTAAGTCAAATAAATAAGCTAAGAAAACTTGTTTACACATTATTATCTAAAGACATTATCATCAACTTTCAAAAATAGAGTGTATAAAAACATCTCCTTTACTCAAAATGAAGCTATTAATTAATATCCGAGATCCATATTTCATCTCTAATGTAGTAGTGACCAGAACATTAGAGATTCTTCCATGTTCCTCAAGTCATCTTAGCAATGAGGTAACTTAGTGGCTTGCACTTATTCGAGCCAAATAAAAAAAGTAGCTCTATTTATCATGTGATTTAAGTTTCTTAACATTTTGATTCTTAGAATGACTCGCTTCTGTGGTCACATTGTCTAACACGTTACTCTCGTAATAGACTAACTATACTGCTGATAACGAGGACACCAAGGTTCAAATTTCGGTTGGGTGTACTTTGGGTGGTTTTTACCAAATGGTTTTCCAGTCTCACTCCAAGCAAATGTGGTTACACTTCCTCTAAATGTAACCTTCTTAATCCCTAAAATCATTAACGTAATTAGTACATAAGCTTATAACCCGAAAAGGTAGTACGATGCGGTGCTAAAAATATATTCTTGGAACGATAGTTATTTTTTAATTTATCTTTAAATGAAATATACAAATGTATAATCTAATACAGTATATCAATGATATATATTAAGTGTATATATACTACTTACAAGGAAATCATTGTTTTCAAGGGATGATATTGAATTATTATTCAAGTTTAATGTTTGAACCCGGGTTGGCACGTCTGCATCAATGGAAGCCAGTCTTTGTCCAACACACTCTGCGTGGAATAGTTTATTCTGGAGAAAACATCGGCAGTATAGAGGACACTTGGAGTGTCTCCCTCTGTCAATTTGGGGTCAAGTGTGGAAATGAGAAAATACATTATCACATACTGGATCATTGAAGGTAGTGGTTATCTAAAACAAAAAAATATTTATGTAACTCACACTTTTAGTACATCTTCTTCACGGGCACGTATCTAGAGGATGGGTGACCTAGAGGGGCTGAAGCCCCCCCCCCCTCCCGAAATCCAAACAAAAATTAAAAATTACTATATAAAGATATAAAATTGTAAAGTTATCTTGTAGTGATATATTGTCTTGTAGTAATAAATTCTCAATTAAAAAATATAATAGTAATTAATTTCAGTTTCACTTTATTTACCGGATAAAACATCGTGAATAATAAGATGCAATATACTCATGAATTCCTCGACACACGGAGATAAAAATGTATCAAAATTTGGAAAAAAAAAATTATTACAACTGACCCATGCATGCATTCACTAATGATTAATATAATTTTTGTGACTTTGAATAAAAAATGTATTAGTTTTTAGAAAAATGTATGTAAAATTATTATATTTTCTATTGAAAGTTATAAAAAGTATATACATTATTAGTGAATGCAAGGATGGGTATTCTTTAATATATTTTTGTACGAAATTTTGATATATTTCCCCTCCATTGAGGTCAGATTCTCCCGCCACACCCTCCCTAGCCCGCTGTTTAGTTTTGAGATGACCGTCGTCGTCGAGCAATATTTGAAGAATGAGTTCCCACCCCGGAAAGAAAATTCTGGATACGTGCCTGCTTCTTTGTCAAGATTGTATTCCGAAACAATGGGAAACAATTTATCGATTAATTCGACACCTTAGCTAAGTAGACAGTGCGTCTTCTTACCGAGTTAAATGTCATGGGTTCGAATCCCGGCATGGCCGAAAAATGTATCATTTATGAAATACGAGTTTACCCTTCCTCAGTGATGAATTAACGGCTGGGGACTGGATGTTGTGCCTGTCCTAGTCTTAAGTTAGATTATAAGCCATATGAAGCTACGACAGGTCTAGAAGGCGGGTAGTGGAAAACATATGGCTTGAATAAAAAACTGATCCAGATCATAAACTGTAAACAGTAACGGATGTAAAGTAAATATGTCGATTAATAAATCAGCTTTTGACCAAATAGTATAAATATTATATTTTACTTTACTAATAGTTTTGGTATATCAACACTAGAACCTAAATTTTCAAGATGTGCCAAGAGAGAAAGTAAACCAAAGACATTTTAATCCTTGTTCTGTTCTTGCTCCAACTGATCAGAGGCATTCATTAAACTGTACTAAGCTATCATATTTAGCTCCAACTAATTTAAATTAAATTAACGTTTCTTTAACTTTAATTAACTAAAACTAAATACATTAAAATGATCATTTGGTGTGGATATTCTGCGATTCCCAGGTAGCCTACAGTATGCAGTTAAATGTGCAGTGAAACCTGCCTTAAACAGACCCTCTATTAAACGGAAATTTGTCTTAAATTAAAATATTTTCTGGTCCCGTGACTTAAGGTCATTCGACCATCAAAATTTTATTGCATTATTTTAATAAGTGTATAAATATAAACTCTAAATATAGATTCATTTATTTCAATTCATTACAGTTATCGAGTTATAAGTAGTCAAACTTACTATTTTATTCATTTTACGTACTTATTTTAAGGTAAAGTAGTTAATGTATAGAGATTAAATGTATTCTAGCTAGACATGCATATAGAGTGTATGCATTGAAGTACTTACAATATTTTAAATAAAATTAGTTTTTAATTTATAAGATATTTAATAGTTGTAAAATTAAATAATTTTTGATCTTATACAAGTACTTTTCGTTTTATACTTCGATACTTCGATTTTATATCATTTTGTAGTACATAATGTCGTTATTTCAAATTTGTTTGGTTTATTAGTCTAACTCTACTCTTTTATTTTATTATGTAGGTACGGCCAGACTGAGCGCGCGAGCGACTAAAATATAACAGACACAGACAAAGGCATGCTCCGATGCTTCCAGAAGGGGAGCACGAGAGCAAGTTCCAACACGTACCGACCAATTGGTCACACCGTGTGGTTCGCAAAAATTTAAAAACGGGTTGTCGCGTTTCGCGAAGTTCTGAAACAAAGAAACAGAGATTACATAATATTAGTAATATTGGGGGTAAAAAAGGGGGGATAAGAATTTGAGAAACCGACTAAGGGTTTTTTAGAGTTACGTGCGGAGACACTACTCTATGGGGGGCTGGGTGAGAGCCTCCCAAACCACTGTTGACACATCTCGCTTATCCGAGCAGGGCTTTGGGACGTCGATGACACCCACCAGGTCGATGACGTAGTTCCCAAGCCCCTGGATAAGAGGATTGGTGGCACCGGGAAGTCTGGCGTAGAAGGACTGCGCCAGTTTCCGGAAGTGGTCCTTGATGGTAGGCATATCCAGGTCGCGATGAGAGTCTCATTCCGGACATACCAAGGTGCGCCCACAATGATCCTCAGACATACGCTCTGGAACGCCTGCATCCTCCTCATATACGTGTCCGCCAGGTGACCCCAAGTGGGACACGCATAGTCGAGGATCGGCCTGAGCAACTGCTTGTACAGCGTCAGACCGTTCCTTGTAGACAGGGCGCTACGCCTGTTAAGCAGTGGGCCTAGGACTCCCAGCCTTTGCCTCGCCTTGTTGAGTCTCTCGTTGCAGTGTCGTCTCCAGGTCAGTTTTGCGTCCAGCGTAAGTCCCAGGTACTTAACACTGTCCGCCCATCTGATCTGTTCTCCGAACAGCCGGAGTGGAGCCGGCCTGTAGTACTTTCTTTTCCATGTGAAGAGCATTGCAGTGCTCTTCTCCACGTTAATACTTGTTCTCCAGGTTGTCAGCCACCCCTCCAACTGCGTCAGGTGCGTCTGGAGTCGCCTCTCCACCAGCTGCCCTCGCCACGACTCCGCTACTAGAGCCGTGTCGTCCGCATACAGAGCCAACTCGGTGCCTGGGGATTTTGGAATGTCGTTCACATAGAGACTGAAGAGCAGCGGGCCCACCATGGAACCCTGTGGCACTCCAGCCGGATGCTTCTGACTTGGGAGGTGGCGTTCCCAAAGGTAGTGGAAAAGGTGCGATGAGAAAGATAAGATTGAACAACCTTAACTAGTTAGAAGGGCAGGTTCAGGGAGAGGAGTTTGAAAAGGAGACCCTCGTGCCAAACACGGTCGAAGGCCTTTGCCACGTCAAGAAAGACAGCACAGTCAGCCTGTTGATGTTGAAGTTCCTCGTAACCTGTTCCACGAGCCGGACAAGTTGATGAGACGTAGCGTGTCCCGCCCGAAAGCCGAACTGCTCGTCCACCAAGATGCCCCCTCGCGAACATGTCGGGTCAGTCTCGTCATTATTAGTCTCTCGAACAACTTGCCCAGACAGTCGAGCAAGCTGATCGGTCGGTAGGACGAAGCTAGGGCCGGGTCCTTACCCGGTTTATGAAATCAGAGGACGTTGGCATGCTTCCAGAGCTCGGGGAAGTGACTCAGGAACAGGACGGCGTTGAATAACTCCACAAGGAAGTTAATCGCCTCCAAGGGCAGCTTTCTGAGGACCGCGTTACTGATACCGTCGGATCCGGGGGCCTTGTTTTGTCTTAGAGCGGCTATCGCCCGTGACATTTCTGTCACCTCCGTGGGTTCAGGTTCATCCAAGGGTCTGTACGAGACCGCACTGATGACCTGCGCCACGTGCGCAACGTGCACCGGGGCTGACGGGTTGTCAGTCGGTACAAATTGCGCCTCTAAGTGCTCAGCGAGAGCATCGGCCTTCTCCTGGTCGGAGTTGGCCACCCCGTTGCGACTCACAATAGGCGGCCTTTAAAAAAAAATATAAAATAGAACACATTGATTGTAATGGGGGGTGGCCACACTGGAGCGAGCGAGCGAGCGAGCAACTGAGCGCGCGCGCTTGAAAGATAGAACTGGTTCTATTTTTCAAGCGCGCGCGCTCGACCCGGTACAGTCTAGTTTCCAGGCGCTAGGCAATATTATTGTATGTTGGTTCATTGAGTGCTAGGGAAACTTCTTATTTTGACATGATATTTGACCCTTTTTTTTATCAGTGATAGGTTTAACACACTTTCTATTAATGGCCTAATTTAATTGGTAAGACCATAAATAATATAATGTATATATGTAAGCCCGATATGTTAAAATACTTCAATATTATAATCAAAGTAGGCCTTTACAAATAAGAATCACCATTAGTTTGGAGAAAGTATGAAAAAACCACAACAATAAATAAGTTTTAAAAATCACCTTCAGTTCACTGAGCCAAGATTCGAACCTTTGCCTCCTAGTCAAAAGCTATCGAGTGCAACGCACCATTCCGCCACTGGTGCTGCTAATCTGATTTTTAAAAAACTTCAGTACAGTACCATACACATTTCTCAATTTATTAATTGGATGCACTCCTACTTTTTTCTTTTTTATATTATTATTATTAGCACCGCGTCTTACTACCCGTTCGGGTTATACGCACTTACTTTAATGTGTAATGGTAGGGAGGGTGATTGTGAGATGGAATGGAGGACATACAGTTTAACGTGGAATCCGAACCACGGTGGAGGCCTGGCATTCCCCACATTCACAAGATGTCTTGTCAGAGGTGAAGGAAGGGTTTGTAAATCAGATAAAACTGTGCCGGGACCCAGGATTGAACCCCGGCCGCCAGCATAGAAGTCTGACACCTTACCCCTAGACCACCAGGTCACCCTTCTTTTTTATAAATACACAATATTTTCTGTAAAAATTTTCGAGGAATAGAGATGTACCAAGTGTCTTTGACAGAGACATTTTCTCTGATGAACTAGGGTCTGCTAATTACGTGCTCGCCAGTTTTTGGGCCCCCCAGTCGCTTGCGCGCTTGTCAGTCTGGCCGAACCCTTACACCGCGTTGATCAATGCAAACGTAAATTTGTTATGTCCATTTCCTGAAACTTCTTGGTTTGACTGTACCTACCGATAACACAGACTAGCCGACCAAGGAAGGACCGGGCTACCCCGGTCTCCAACTAATGACTCACTTTTAAGTGCTTTATATGTATATATAGCACTGCGTCTTACTACTTTAGTGACGAGTTGTGACTTTTATTTTGTCTTTTTTTTCCCTTCCTCTAGTAATTTGGCACTTGGATAATATTGTACTGTGTTAAGTTTTATTTTTAAACTCAAAATGTCAAAAGGAACTCATCTCTTGGTAGATCAAAATGCTTTATTGTTTTTAGACCTATTGTTTATCTGAATATTACAATTAACTTCATGGATGTAAAAAAACTGAGTTTCCCTTTAATTACTGGTTATAAATTTCACATTAAAACGATCTTAAAAGCTTTGAAAATATATATAATGCCCACATGATTTACTCTGCATTCTTTAGACATTTTCTAAAAAAAACACATAATTTGGCGTGTTTATTGAACATGGCTAAGTTCAACCTTAAAAATGAAATGTGCATAAAAACCAAAAAAACGAAACAAAAAGGCGAAATCGAACACGAATTATTATAAATTTAAAAAACAATGAAATATTTGATCCACGATGTTTCCACGTACTACAAGGCCGCATATGGGGAGGTGGGGTTTCAAACCCTCCACAAAAATTATAAACAAACTATACAGGATTTTATTTATGATGCAAACAATATACAAAATTAAGATACAAGTACAAATTAGGGAGCTGTGCAACCAAAAAAAATCACTTCGGAGAGCTACTAGAGGTGTTTAATAGTTAGAAATATTTCCTAGCCTTCAGCAATTAGGGGATTATGTTGCCAAAAAAAAAAACTCTGATAGCTTCTAGAGTTGTTTAATATTCAGAATATTTCCTAGTCTTCGGCAGCTATGGGGATATGTCGCAAAAATAAACCACTTCTGATAGCTACTAGAGGTGTTTAATATTCAGAATATTTTCTAGCCTTCGGCAGCTATGAGGTTATGTCGCAAAAAAAAAAAACCTTCAGGTGGATTCTAGAGGTGTTTAGTATTTATAATTTTTCCTAGCCTTCGGCAGTTGCGATGTTATATTGCAAAGAAAAAGCTTCAGATAGCTTCCAAAGGTGTTTAGCATTTAGAAATTTTCCTAGTCTTCGGTAGTTGTTCCCAAACCACTTCAGATAAGCTTCTAGAGTTGTTTAATATTTAGAATTTGTTCTATCCCTCTGGCAGTTAGAGGGTTATGTTGCAAAAAAACAAACACTTCAGATAGAATAAAATTAAAACTCGGGATCTTAGCGCGTCAATGTTCTAGCACTGAGTTATCCAGGACTCGTCCCTCGCTCATGATCTCATATCCACGCACACTGACGATATAAAAGTGTTAGTCAATTAAACCCAAAAGAAACCAAATTTAAAAAAAATTTTGATACCTTACTAATGATGTTTTTAATCCACAAAATTAGTGTTACACGAACGGTTAGTAAGATGCGGGGCTAAAAAAATTGGTATTTTTTTCCCTTAGCTTTTCACGCCCCGTTTGAGCTATAAGCAAATAAGGAATGCGAATGACGCATTGGACCTTGTGACCACAAATGTGGGTATTTATTAGAGCTATAAATTTGGTTAAAAAAAAAGTTTTCATAGACTACTTGCTATTTTCCGTTTACGATTTTGTTGTGGAACACGTTGTTTGCAATGTATTGACTTGTCGGTCAATTTTTCATTGAATCCATCTCCACTTTTGTATGCCAACATGTCCTCTGTGTCAAACAGTTGAAAATTTTTATCACATGGTCCTAAACGTGTCGATCACTTGACACACTCAAGCTTTAAAATATTTTTATTTATTTGGTAACCAGTAGGCTATCGTCACTTTGCCTTCTTATGCACAAGCTTTGTCGACCAGTTGGTCCAAAACCTGTAGGTCATTTGACCTACGTGGCATTCCAACATTTTTACAGCTTTCCCGGCCGGTTTTTTAAGGTGCCCATCATGAGCTCTGTTAACTTTATAATATAAAACAACGAAAAGTATTACTTTTTTTACTACAAAATAAAGAATCTTAAAACCTGCCCCGGTGCTAACATGACATCTAATGCGGCATTTTCGTGTAGACTAGAGCGTTAAATACAGGGAGATCGGGGTTTGATCTCCGTCAGGTATACAGAGGGTTGTTTTATTATAAATTGTTTCCCACACTCTCTCTCTACGCAAAAGAGAGTGCACTTCCTCTAAATTCAGCTTTCTTAATCCCTAACTAATTAGCGTAATTAGTTTCATATGAGTATACCGCGAACGGTTAGTACGACTCGGTGCTAAAAGAAAACAAAAGAACCCTTAAACTTTCACCACTCAAATTTTCATTAAATTGCCTGGTAATATATTTTTTTCTTCTTCTAAGAAAAACATTTTGTAAATAAAGGCCTAATAGTATTCAGTACAATAAATACTTTGCGACACGTGTATATTAGTTCATTATTTTAAATTATTAATATTCTTTTAATCTTAGTAGCCGGGATTCAAACTCAAGACCACAACCCCGGGTGAGCCATGCAAATGACCATTCATGTTCTAAATTAGTGGAAAAAAAAAAACAACACTGACAACACTGTTGTGAACAAAGAGCTGGCAACCCAGCTTTTCTTTCCCACCCACCTGCCCATCCCCCTCTTCACAACACAACACCAACCTTAAACCATGTTAAATATTCCCTGTAAAATGTTATAGCCTATTCATTCTAGGGAAGCTTGCTTGTCGAATCACCTTAACGGTTGTGCACAGGCTGCTAGGGACAGATATATTCCGATAGAGCGTAGTACTATCGGTCTGTCGTGCTCGTGACGGTCCGGTTAAAAGAGGGAGACAATATCTTACCTCTCACTCTCACTAACTTCTCACTTTGAGTACAAATAAAAGTAAGGAAAGAGGGATTAGTAAGTAGCCTAACGGAAATGTTTTCAGAGAGGTTTTGGGGGAATACAATGCTACCGTTAGAAGGAAAAATACTTTTAACTACGCCTAGCTCAAGGGTGGATCAGGGCTAGTTGTGGGGTGAATTGGTTTTCAAAAAGGCTCCTTCAAGGATAAATTTAATAATTTTTATTAATAAAGATTTTAATTTATAAATTTTAATTATAATTTTGCGAATTTTAAAACAAACAATTTTGAAATTAACAATTAATTTAATAATAATAACATAAAAATAATACTTTGAGAAAGAACACATTTGGATTAAACCAATTTGTAAATTTAATACAAAAATAACATAAAAAAAAAAGGTCGCCGTCACAATAAAAGTAATAAAAAATATACTGTCATAGTCTAAAGTCTTTCATAATAAAAGAAAAAAAAATTATTCTAATCTAAACTTAAAATAAATACGGAAAATTTTAGTTTTAACACCCTTGCTTTGCTCTAGAGCTAAGTTAAAGAGATGTTGAATAATTTTGTTTAGGTTTTTTTAGGAGATAGGATGAGGAAGGTGTTAGTCATTCCTTACAGCTTTAAAGTACTGGTTTCGATATTTATGATTATTTTTTATGCAGGATGGGACAATTGCACCCAAACCCACCTGGATCCTCCCCGGCCTAGCCAGGGAAACTCAAGAAATATAGATTTGTGTAATAAGAACAAATTCACTGTGCTGTTTGTAGAGATGATTACTTTATTCCAACAAGTTAATATACAAAAATTAAATACATTTTTTGGAATATGTGGGATAAAAATGACATTATTAATGGTTTTTTTAAAGTATGATAAACACTTTTTTTTTAAAGTGATTTTCAACGAAATACAATAATGTAATGATCTGATATTATTTAGACACAATTATATTTAACTAGGATGATTGCCATTAATGAAAAGATTTAAATTTCTAGCCCTAAGTTCTATAGTTGTACTTGTAAACAAAATTAGTTACAGGTTCATATTTAATCACTGGCATCTTTACAAACTGGTCGATAAGTTGTAAAAAATATGTCGAAGGCTAGATGAGACATGCGGCCGACACGATTTGGAACAACTGGTTGACAAGTTCATGCTTAGGGGACAAAGTGACAGCAAACTGGCCGACCAATGGGGGCTCCAGCTAACTGATCGACAGCCACTGGTTAACATGTGTGGAAAAAGTGGTCGACGGGACAAGTGACTGTCACGCAAAAGCAATGTGTTCACATGGTCAATGTGGGTAGGCCTTGTGATAAGAGCCAATTGGTCACAAAAAGTAAGAAAAATATTTGGAATGCTAGGTGGGTCAAGTATCCAACCCTAATATGCCCCCACTGGTCGACACTCATGCATAGGAGGAAAAGTGATCTACACACGAATAGTGACCAATTTGGGTGTATAAAACTAATCAAAAATAAACTAGTCGATACGTGTGAACAAAGTGATCGACAGACAAGGAAGCTACACGAGCGAGTATTTTGGCCAAATTGTTGAAAAGAGGACCATGTGCTAGATCAGTGGTTCCCAACCTTTTGTGGCCCATCTCCCCTTTTGGAGGTTGACTAACACTGCACCGGGGGGGGGGGGGGGGGGTGCACAAACAGTTGAGCAATTACAAATGATGAAAACATACATAATATACAGCGAAAATGTAAACCAAATTATTGTAAAATTAATAGCAGAAATGGTATGTTCTCTAAGAAAAATACAAGGAAATTAATACAAAATTATAAAGTTATTATTTTATTACAATATAAAAATATTTCTTAAACCAATCACTCAAAAGTAGCCTTATTAACGTTGTTATCTTCTGATTAAATATTATTTATTTGGAAAGATTCTCACCTGGATTAGTTTTTAATTGAAAGTATTTAGAAACTATTTTGGGTTGTCACCTGGGCTATTTTTGGAAAATTATATGCAGCATAATCTATTTGGGTGCTTCCTTCCCAGCAAATTTTTAAAACTGAATGTCTCAAGAAACTATTTGGAGGGGTCCTCACCTCAGTCACCCTCAATCCTTGGCACATTTTTTAAAATTAAATGTCTTTAGAAGTTATTTACAGTTTTATTAAATATTTTAGCTTCATATTCGAAAATATCAGAAAGGTGTGAATACATCTAGAAGGGACTTATTTAGATGAGAATGAGCAAGTGAGAGATATTGATGAGTGTCAACGAGGATAGTGAGAGAGTGTGTGTAAGAGAAGTGAGAGTGTATTTGAGAGAGTGTGTGTGAGATAAAGTGAGAGAGAGTATATAAAGAGAGAGTAATAACGGAGAGTGTCTGATAAAGTGTGTAAGGGAGTGTGTGTGTGATAAAGATAGAGAGCGTGAGATATATCGTTTAAGTGAAATTTTGGGAGAGAGACTGTGAGATGTATTGTGTGAAAGAGAGCGAAAATGCGAGGCCGTGTGAGAGAGGGCTTTTAGAGAGAACGTTAGAGCAAGAGAAAGTTTTAAAGAGATAAAGTTTTAGAGAAGAAAGTTTGAGTGAGAAAGATGAGAGAGAGTGTGTTTGATAGAAGAGAGATTGAAAGAGATTAAGAGACATATAGAGATAGTTTGGATGAGGGGAAAGTTCGAGAGATTGTTTGAAAAAAGAACGAATTTGATGGAGAGAGTTGAGAGTTTGTTTGGAAATTTAAAGAGTTTGAGACAGTAAAATAAACAGAGAGGGGGTTTGAGAAAGTGAGAGAGAGGGGAAAAATGTAAGAGCATGTAAGAAAAAAGTTTGAGAGAGATGCAGAGTTTGAGAGAGATTAAGAGTAAGTTGAAAAAATATAATGTCGGATAGAGTTTTTAATAGTGTGTGTGAGGGGAGAGAGTGTGATAAAGAGGGAGAAAGTCTGAGAAAAAATGATAGAAGATGTGTGAAAAGTGATGTAATAGAATGTGTTTCGTGTGGTGTGTGTGTGTTTGTGTGTGTGTGTTTTGTGTGTGTGTGTGTGTGTGTGTGTTGTTTTGAGGGTCGAGAAAGTGAGAGAGAAAGTGTCAGATAAATAAATGGCTATTTCGGGTTATAAAATTATAATAAGATAAAAAATTTTGCTCCTTAATCCCACGGATTTTTAGAGATTTTCATTTCAATAGTTTTTGGGTTTCAATATTTTGTTTTCCTTTTGAAATTTATTAAAGATATTTTTAATTGTTTCAATCTTATTCACAATTGGTTGACTTGTTTCATTGCTTATGTTTTTGGAGATACCCCAATTGGTTGACTTGTTTCGTTGCTTATGTTTTGAGATACCCCAATTGGTTGATTGTTTCGTTGCTTTTGTTTTGAGGGATAAATTGAAAACATCTACATCTCTTTGGTTTCCTTTCTCTGCATACCATAGAATATTAGTATTTTGCGCTTGACTTTGCAATTTTGGGGACAACTTTATTTCCAACTTTGAGGGGTCACCAACCTAATAAAATAAAATGTAGCTGAATCTATTATGACTCTTTAAATATATAGTTTGACACTCTGAGATGATCATTAATATAAATTCAAGCTTTTCACTACAATACAAAATGGTTTATGAATGGGCCTCTTACAAGATGGTTATTAAATTTATATTGAATAGTTAATACTTCATTTAAGTGAACATTGACAATACATATTTATGTATGTAATACAGATACGTGATTTATTACATTGAGAAATAATGTTTCTAAAGTATGTTTTAAGGTGATATGGATAACTTAAAATTATGTCACCTTGCATGGTGAAATTTCTTTCCAACGCTGTCCGGGCATTAATGAAGCAAGGTCAATTTTTTAATAAGGTTATAAAATGCATATGTGAAATCTTGCAATTAAGAAAACTATTTAAACAAATCGGTAAATTCAATTCAATATAAAAGGGGACTTTCCCTAAAGCAAAAGTATTAGGGGGACTTTTCATAAAGTAAAAATATTGGGGGTGACTGTCCCCCCAAAAAATTTTTACTCACCAGAAATCATTTAATATTTATTTCGTAAATCTAATAATACTCTGCTCGATTCAGGGTAATATTTTTTCCCTTGGATAACCTTTTAGGAGACACCACAAATAAGGGAGGGTATAGCGGGGCGATTTTTAATTATATTTTCTTAAAAAAAGAATAGCAGTTAGGCCTGAAAGTGTTGTTCATAATATCAGGGAAAAAAATGTTCTGAGCAAATAAAATACGAATCAGGATTAATTTTCCACCCCGTTCAATAGTGAATATCTTCGTCTAACATCGAATCTTTATGAAAATAGGTGACCTGGTGGTCTAGGGGTAAGGTGTCAGACTTTTTATGCTGGCGGCCGGGGTCAATCCTCGGTCCCCGGGAAAGATTTATCTGTTACCAAACCCTTCCTTCACCCCTTTACAAGACATCTTGTGAAAATGGGGGAAAGCCAGGGGCCCCCACCGTGGTTCGGATTTTCCAGTTAAACTGTAGGTCCTTCATTTCATCTCACAATCACCTACCATTACACATTAGCGTAAGTGCGTATAACCCGAATGGGTAGTAAGACGCGGTGTAAAAATAATAATAATAATAATAATTTAAAAATAATTTATGAAAATATTGTGTATAAAACACCATATCCCTTGTTAGATTACTTTTATTGCACACGGCAACGGTAGTATTGTTATGACACTTTTCGTAACACTTCACGCATAAAAAAATAGGAAAAGCTTAAAAAAACACACAAGCATTTACTATTACATGACTTTAGTAGCATACTCGACCTAAAATAAGAAGCTAAAAAACGAGAGCGACACCGCACGTCACATGTGCTGCTAAGAAGCAACTCGGCTAGGCACGAGCTGACGTCACAGCAGCGCCGCGCTAGAGTAGGGTTGAATGCTGGCAGGATAGGGAAAGAGCCAAACTTGTACCGTTGAAGTATAGTGTAGAATATATACATTCAACGCTTATACTCTATAACCTTGGGTTTAAGGACCGATCATGATAAACAAATAAATCTTAAAATTTCCAGTAGGGTTGGAGAAATTGTTGTAGGGAGGGGATTTGGAAGTTCAACACTTCCAAAACTAATACATTCAATTACTTCTCTGTATGGTAAGAATATAAATTCGTTAAAATAGGTATGGGAAACCAATACAAATAGACATTTACATAATAATAATAATAATAATAATAATAATAATAATAATAATAGTAATAATAATAACAAAATAATAATCATAGTTTAATATGGCATTCTGAGAAATAGTGGGATATACTATTACAATAGAGAAAAAAAAATTGGAATGAGGTATAAAATAAAATTTTTGCAGATAGGTAGAGATAAATCAAAATCCCAGATAGCTAAATAATAATAGACTATAAATTTCTCAAAGTGAATTTGGACAAAAGGGGGTTGGGGGGATGATGGGTTAAAAAATCTACAAAACTAATAGAAACAGCTACATCTCATGCAGCATGTGGTTAAAAATTGAAATTTAGCATGCCGGGAACTGCACCACTACAAATAACTATTAAGTTTTGAACATTTTAACATTTTAAAATGGAACTCCATGAAATCAAAGGGGGGGGGGGGGCGGGGGGGGGGGGGGGGGGCGCTGGAGTTAGAAAAAAATTTGTTTAGGTGTAGTAGAAATTGAAATTTGTCTGGCAGGAAAAAGTACAACTATGGATTTAAAAATAGTGATTTTTTAAAACAATAAGTTTTTAAATGGGAGTTAGAGAAATGATGATTGGGGGGGGAGAACGGAAAAATTTCAAAAACCAATAGAAACAATTAAACAGAACAATTTGATTGAAAAGTTAAGGTGTTATTGAGTGATTCTTAAATTAAATAATTTTTAAAAAAGTAAATTTAAACTATTTCTATTAGTTCATTGTAAAAATGCCTTCACGTAAAAGACCATTGTTATCGTGCTTGCAGTTGTGCCCTAATGTAGGTATTTTTCAGTTATTTAGATTTAGTTTGGTTTATTAGATAGTAAATTAAGCTGTTTATCTTGGTGTTCATTTCAACAATTCTCCGCGTAATCGAGCAAATTTCATGCAAAGATGCAAATATTAAAAAAAATATATTTTGGTTCCTTCTTATAGGTGGTTGTGTGGCTTCATCGACATACAAAGTTCTTAGCTCACCGTGTCTAAAAATGTGTTTTGGTAGCTTAGATCAGGCTTTTCAAACTGCGAGGTCGAGGGGATTTCAGGTGAGGCGCAGCATCGTTATATCTGTGAACCAATTTTTCACTTTCTTAGACTTGAAAAATTCTGATTGGCTGTAAAAAATTAATATTTGTTTTATTTATGAAGCAATAAAAATTAATTTTGACCCTTTTGCATTACATTCCTATGTATGAAAGTAATTTCTCAACAAGTATGATAATTTGAATTACAGAATAGACTGTCAGTTGAAAAATCCCTTCTATGTGTGTTATCGTATGTAAACAGAAGCTGACTGGCCCATCTTTGTGAAAGTAACAGAAACCCTTCTTACAAATGACACATTTTTCATGAATAAATTTCCGTCATAAAATGTTAAAACAAAATTGATATTTTATTAATGTTTTACAAAACTTTACTAGTCTATTCTTAATAAACTCCTACAAAGTTCCTTTAAAAAAAATTAATGCAATAATAAATGCCTCATTTTTGTTTTTTTAAACGTAAAAAGGTTTATTTTATTCTAAAAAAGTGAGGCTTAAAAATTACTTTAATGTTCATGTAAGGCTCCAGTGCATAAGTTTGAGAAAACCTGGTTTAGATTATTCGCTAGAAATAAGTTAATTTTACCCAATTAAATTTTGAGTGAAGCCGTGAGAAAAACTCAAGTTAAGTTAAAAATAGTTATAAAAAAATGAATGGTTGATTAATTCATTTAACAAATTAGTAAATAAATTACGCAGAAAAAGATAAAAATACGTTGGCACTAAAAAAAGTTAAAAATTCAAAATAATACCAAATTATTAACTTGGAGTGGCCCCATTCATATGTAAATTTTTAGCATGGAGTGGCCCCCATTCATTGCAATTACTCAAAACAAATTCGAGTACAAAACTTTTTATTTGGGGAACAAAATGGTACAAAATAATGTAAAGATTTGGATTGAAAAGAGTTCAAAATTCAAAGAAAAAACAAAATTATTTAAAATGTATATGCTAATTAATCAAAAAGGGACGGGTACAAAACTTTTTATTTATGGTACAATAAGGTACAAAAAACTAATACAAAAAATTTGGCAAGACGTTCAACATACAAAAGTGGTACTAAGGTTAATGGACGTGCTGGTTGTATACCTTTGAAGTAGTAAATTGAGAGAAGACATATGTTTTTTGAAACGGTTTGTATATACTATTTCACTAAACATTACACACCTCACCATTAGTAACATCACAATCATTTAAAGAAAAGTTTCCGAAGACAACACAAACACTTTAAATAAAATTTGGGCTAAAAATTTAATTTGACGAAAAGTCATTTAGCCTAAAGTCATTTAGGCTAAAAATTAATTTCGCAACAGGCATTTGACCCAAAGTCATTTGGCCTCACTTTAGTCCAAATAACTAGTACCCTGCTTATCCTGAAAGAAAGAAAGAAAGCTTATTTTGCTTGGCTCAAATATGGTGTATGACTTAAAAAATAAGTCAATATTTTAGTCATTCAGGCTAAGACACAATTTAATGTAAATGAGTGTATTGTAGAAATACACAATTAAAATTGATTACTAAACAATTTAATTATATATGATTTATTTTATATTTTTTCTGTAGTGTCAAAAAAATTAATTACGTTAATAAACATATTGGCTCGCTTGGTAAAGACAGTAACTGAGCTAATCCTCTATTTTATTGAACTGCAACATTAACTTTGGTGTTTCAATTGTTGGAAGTTTTGAATAGTATTAAATTTTTACTTGACAAGGATGGAAATTTTATTTTACATTTTAAAAATTAAATTACCCAACAGCTGGGCACGTGGTCTAAATGTCAAGTTCAATTAGTTTGGATTCGAATTCAGGCCAGTTATATTGGCTTTCTACTTTCGCCATGGAATACGGGTCCTTTCCTCTAAATTATATCCTTCCCCGTCCCCCCCACATAGCGTTATTAAGGTTTAAAAGGGTTTTGTGAAACGCGGGAAGAATATAATGCGATTAAGATTTAAAAAAATTGACAAGTTTAAAACATAATTTAAAATAGTATATAATCAAGCCCCTTCGTGATTTTTTTCTCTTTAATCTCTGATAAATTTTAAAATTAAGATTTATTCTCTTAATCTCTAATCAAGTGTAAAATAAGACGTCAAGTTCTTATGATGCAGAAAATTTAAAAATTTCGCTGTTGAAGGACTTCCCTACGAGCCACCACAAAGGGTTTGACCACCCAATTCCTTTTTCCCCATAAACTTTTGTAGAACGCCCTAGATGGAAAATTTGGCCAAGGCAAAGAGGTAATTTATTGTGAAAAATATTTTTAGAATTTTAAACAAGATAATTTTGGTCTCCTCCTTAAAGACATTCCCGTTATTACATTGATTCAAGTTTTTGTGTTGAGATTATAGAAAATATAATGTCAATACTTTCGTCTGCTTTATGAAGGTCTAAATTATTGAAACTCGTATACCAATCGTATTAATGTTTTGGTGAAAAAATTACTTTAATACAAACACTGTTTTCATTGTTGAAACCCATGGTCGACTACTTTCATCTGACTTTATTCTGACTCACGTTAGATAAATAATGAAGCTATCTATCTGTATTTTTGATGACGTAGACCATGTGTGCATTTATGTTCCCAACACCTTCTATTGTTGTAAGCAATTGAATAAGATCTAGTAGCTATTAGCTTTGATATCACAACATAGGTGGGTACGCGGACTAAATGTCAGGCTCATTAAACCCTTTGGTTTTTCGTTATTGGGAGGTTGGGGTCCGGGTCTTGGCCAGTATTACACAACTTATATATATAAAGATATATATAAAGATGAAAATCGCCCTCCAGATCAGCTGGAAAACTGAAAATTTGACAGCATGGTAGAGTGATTGGACCATATAATTAGAAAATTTTAAAAACAGGAAATTTCTAATTGGGTGGGTTTAGGAAGCTATGGTTAGCAAAAAATTTTTAGATGAAATAAAAAAATTAAAATTTGGCAGACAGGTATAAGAGACCACTCCGAATAATTAAAATTCCTGAAACCTTAAAATTGCTAACGGGATTCCGGGAAAATAGGAGTGGGGATCTAATCAAAAAAATTAGTTGTAAGTGGGGTTAAGTCTAAATTTGGTAGACAGGTAGACGGGAGGAAAGGGGGGAAGTTGGGAGTTTAATTTTTCCCAAAAATTAATAAAAAATTTTTCTTCTTAGTGTGGTTTAAAAATGAAATTTCGAAGGAATGTAAAGGGACTATTTAAAAATAACCATAAGAGTCACAAATTTTTAAAATGGGACCTCGGGAAATAAGATAAAAGGGGGAAGGTTATAAGAAAAAAACACTTTTAGGTGGGGAAGAAAATTTAAATTAGCCAATCAGATAGAAAAAACCCCCCAGATAACTTAATAAAAATATAAATTCCAAAGTAGGGAACTAGATAAACGGGGAGGGGGGACAATTTCCTAAACTAGTACAAATAGCTACTACTCTGGTTGGGAAAAAATATATATTTGGCAAGTGGGTTTAGGGTTTCTTAGGGTCTACAAATAAGCATTAAATTCTGAAATTAAAAATTTAAAAAATAACCCCGGGAAATAGGAGGGAAAGGAGAAGGGGAGTGGTAGTAAGGTGAAAAAAAAAAATTTTTTAGGGTGGTTAGAAAATTAAATTTGCCATGAATGTAGAGAAATTTCACTCCAAATATCAAAATTTGGGTGCTATTTATTCCCTCTTTTAAGTGGGGGGAGGGTGGTATTGAAATGGGGAGGTTTTGAAATTCCCAAAAACTGAAATAATTAATTACTTATAATTGTGGAAGAAGATTCAAGATTGAAATTGGTCAGGCCCGTATAAGGACTAAACCCCAAACTGCAAAGAATGTTTGAACATTCTTAAATTTCAAAATAAAAGTCCACAAAATAGAAAGGTGTTCCCATCGAAGTTTCTAAAGATACAAATCACTCAAAAATGGTCAGGGCTGGAAATTTCCTAAACTAAATTTTATCAACCATTTATCAGGGTAGTAAATACTTTAAATTCAACTAGATGGTAAAGAGAACACCCCAAAAGAAAAACATTTTTAAAATTAAAAAAAAGAATTGGAATAAAATGGAGAGTGAGAAAAATGTTCAAGACTTAGAGAAAACACCATTTTTAAATGTGTTGGAAAATATAAATTTCGCAGATATATAGAAAATTATGATTTTTTAAATTTTAAAATCAAGATCTGTGTTGAAAGGAGAGCTAATAATTTAAAAAACTGGTATGAATATTATGTTAATGTGCTAGGGAAATGTAAAAGTTTCAAGCAGTTTATACAACCACCCAAATGATCAAAAAAAAAAAATTGTGAAAATTTTAAACTTTGAAATTGGTTTAAGGTGCTGGTCAACACTCGTTCACCCATAAAAAATGGTATTACAAAATAAAAGATTGTGACAAAACCGTTGTATGGGTTTGAAAAACGGTTTTCACCAATGAAAAGGAATTTATAATATCTAGAAAAAAAAAACTCTGTATAACTTCTACTAATCAAACTAATTAAATTATACAATGAAAACCATAAAAATTTCAGCCTCACACTATTTTGCTAATAATGACTTCCGTAAGTGAAATATTCAAAATTTAATTTTACTATATAAGGCAAGAACTATTTTTACTTCAATATTCTTAGATTATAATTCTTATTAATGTTCAATTATTTTTTTATATTATTTTAAATGAATAACTTGAACAAGATTAAAATGGATACAAGTATTAATGTTGGAAAAAGAAGAAATCACAAGGCTAGATAATATGTTTCTCCTTGTTTGAGTTATTTATATATAATTTATTAGTTTAATACTAAGCTTTAAAAGATTAATTATAAAATTAAAATTTAAAATAGTTTGGTAACCATAGTGTAACGATACTTGTAGGAATACCGAGAACTACGTGTACCATTTAGCAATTTACTAGGGTCACCCAATTTACAGCGTTGCCACGATTGTTTTAGAATTGACGAGACAAACCATTTATTTTCCCTTATTGTGAAGCTTTAAAAATTATGAGTTGACCTGGGGTCTAGGGGTAAGGTGTCAGACTTCTGTGTTGGGGGTCTGGGGGTTTCAATCCTCGGGCCCGGCACAGATTTATTGATTACCAAACCCTTCCTTCTCCTCTGACAAGAAGTGTATTAATCACAACTTGTGAATGTGTGGAATGCCAGGCCTCCACCGTGGTTCGGATTCCACATTAAATTGCAGGTCCTCCATTTCATCTCGCAATCACCTACCATTACACATTAGCGTAAGTGCGTATAACCGGGAACGGGTAGTAAGACGCGGTGCTAATAATAATAATAATAATAATAATAATAATAATATAATAATAATAATAATAAAATTTCAGCTCTTTTCGACTTGCAATAAATTTTATTGCTTGAAAATCTTGAGTATAAAAAATTTATAATAAATATTAAAGTTCTAAAAAGCTGTACATATATATAACCAAATTAATAGTTCCTAACACGAAAGGACCACAGCATCCTTACTAAACAAATTTATTTTATATTGACTACCAATAGTTGTTTACATCTTGATTTTATGGATATTCATGGGGGATATAATTCAAATGATCCCCTCTCCACTTTCGGGCACACCTCCCAGCATCTTATCTGATACTATTCGGTATCCTCACTGCAGCGCACAAATTAATATATTCACACATTCAATAATTAGTAGGCCTAGCAGCAGCACCTTTACAGAATATTTGATGGACATATCCCCCGGCGATTTGTCGAAGACATAATTGTATTCACAACTGTAAATATTAGATTTCATAATTCACTTTAGTGTTTTAATTTATTTAGTAAACAAGTTAAGGGGGGTTTGGAAGAGGACGCGAGAAAAATTAAGTGTTTTTGCAGTTTTCACAACAAACTTTTTTAAATCAAATGCTTCATTAGAGACATATAGTTTAATTTTCTATACATGGCAATATCAATAGCTGTTCTTGAATATCTGCTATGAGCATAGCATCTTTTAATGAGAAAACATTTTAAACGAGGAGAAAAATTTTTCACAAAATTCTAGGACACTCATGACAGAAATTTAACAACTGTTGATATCAACATGTGAAGAAAATTAAACTCTAGTTTGTACGTGACTCAAGTTGGCCCGCCACATTGCCAAAAAAAAATTTTTTTTTGTCTAATCGTTTGTGCTCTATTTATGTTCATATGTGCCCGAACATGAACATTTGTGCTGTTAAACTGGCCATTTTAGAAAATATTTAATGTGGTGGGACAACTTGAGCTCAAGCTAGCCCGCCACATATTGAAAAAACAAACATAACCAAATTTTATTTAAGTCAATCCATTGTGTTCCATTTGTGCTCATATGTGCCCGAAAATGAACATTTGTGTTTTTAAAATTAGAAATCTAGAGAACATTTAATGTGGCGGGCTAACTTGAACCTTCCCTATATCATAAACTGTAGAAAAATATAGTTCAAGCTGGCCAGCCACATTTTTAAATATCAATGTAACAAATTCTGTATTCACCATTCGTTTGTTCTTAGTTTGTGCTCATATGTGCCCGAAAATTAACGTTAGGGCTGTGAATCTAGGCCTTTTAGATAACATTTAATGAAGGCGATCCAACTAGAGCTCAAGCTAGCCCACCACATTAACTGTTTTCAAGATTTTCTAATTATAAGAGCACAAATACTCATTTTTGGGCACATATGAGCACAAACGAATGGTGAAAACAGAATTTTGTTACATTGATATTTAAAAATGTGGCGGGCCTGCTTGAATTAAATTTTTCTACAGGTTATGGTATAAGGAAGACTCAAGTTAGCCCGCCACATTAATTGTTCTTTAGATTTTATAATTTTAAAGCACAAATGTTCATTTTCGGGCACATATGAGCACAAATGGAGCACAATGGATTGACTTAAATAAATTTTGTTATGTTGTTTTTTCAATATGTGGTGGCTAGCTTGAGCTCAAGTTGGCCCACCACATTAAATATTTTCTAAATTGGCCAGTTTCACAGCACAAATGTTCATGTTCGGGCACATATGAGCACAAATAGAGCACAACGATTAGACAAAAAAAGGTTTTTTCAGCAATGTGGCGGGCCAACTTGAGTTACGTTATGTTTGTACTGGAGCAATATTTGATTTAATTTGCCGAAAAAAAAATTGTTTGCTATGAAAACTGAAAAAAAAAAACTAGTTTTCCTGGCATCCCCTTTGATCCCACCTTAAGTACAGTTAATAGGAGTGCCACATTCATAGAAGTAGGTATAAAGTCTGAAACTAGCTATGATATATATAGTTATAACTATATGTTTTATGTATTTTGAACTGGTACAGAGGTATCAACTATAATCTGGCATACTTGGAACCCGTCCCTGCCATGACAAAACCATTTATGAGGTTCATGGTGACGTCGCTGCAGAAAGAGAAAATTTAGATCAATTGTAGGTCGAAGCAAAATGTTTATCTTACTATTTTAGAAAACACTTTGGGTAAGAGTGGAATTCACATTTATATGAGAAAATTAAGTCAAACATGAGTGAAAAGGACTCCAAATAGGAGAAAGAAATTCAAGCCCACACATTGTGATTTTATGGCTGGCTACCTACTAAAAAATCGCGCTGAAAGACGTGTCATTAGTACGGGCTAGTCTTCATTTGAAGTAACTATACGGTTGGGATGAAATATATATTATTTTTATTTCACCCTTCCAGGCTATTCTTATTTAACTACACTTCTTGGACAAGAATGAGAAAGAATAATTTTGAGCAAATACTACAACATTGGTATGGATGGGAGTGTGAAATAATATACTATATAATATAAGCTACAGGCCAGATATTGAGGAAGAATACATTATACCTAATTAATCTTGCTTTCAAGATCAGGATGCAGTTTAACGTACAGAAATCATTACTTGCTACGAATTAATTTCCATAACAAAAAACGTTTTAGATGTCATCGTTAGATCTCAAACTAGCGTTGAAACAAGCCATTTTACCAAGTTGATTTAATTTTTATTTTTTTTTAATTAAAGAGTTAATTTACTCATACATGGTATTAATATTGTGTGTGCTTATTGCGAGATAAAAAATTGCCAATTTATTCCTCATATTTCCCCAATTTTACAAATTAATTGATTTGCTGTAGTGCAAAACTAAACTGGTTTATTAAATTTATGATATTACATTGTGCGAGAATGAGAATTTAAAAAAAATGAAAGTCATAAAATGTATTTAATAGTCTTCCTGAAATATTTTCTTTATATTATGTATGACCCGCCTCGGTGGCGTAGTTGTCTAACGCGCTAGTCTTGTTAAGCTCGACTGCTGAGGACGGGGGGATCAAGGTTCGAATCTCGGTTGGGTAAACTGGGGTGGTTTTTCCTAAATGGTTTTCCACTCTCCCTCCACGCAAATGCGAGTTCACTTCCTCTAATTCAACCTTCCCAATTCCCAATCCATTATAGTAATTAGTACTTAAAGCGTATAAACCGAACGGTAGTAAGACGCAGTGCTAAATAATAATAATAAAAATAATAATAATATATTATGTATGTATTTGATTAACTCAAAATAACTTTAGTAAGACAAACAAAATAGCAGTTTAACTTTAAACATAATAGTGTAAAATAGGTGTATATATTTTAATGAAAAAATTAAAGAATGCACAAGACATAAATTCAACAAAAACTTTAGTCAATAATTTATTTATTACAAATTATTATTTTTATATCAATAATTTTTTTTCAGGAATACTACAATCGATACATTTCAAATAAGCCCCCTCGACATTCAGAGATGCCATCCTGTAGCTTAACTGATGGTGGCACTATTGAAAGTATTCTCCTCCACATTTAGAGTCGCCTAACCCCACATCTCCAGATAATACCATACATTCGACTAATGTTAATTCAGAAACAGAAGTTATAATGGATATTTTCCCGAAGATGTGCCACAGACACCATTGTCTTCACAACAGTAAATATTACATTTACACATTTTAGTGTTAACTTATTTAGTGAACAATACATTAATTTCAAATTTTGAATTAAATTGTTACCAAGCTACCCAGATTAAATATGAAACATATTTAATAGGAGTGTCACCTAATAAAAATACAATTAGAAGCTGAAATACAATATCTAGAATTATGAATGTAGTAAAATAAATGCTAATTAAATATCACAGGCTAAAATTAAGATTAGCACAATCATGGCAGTGGGAAGGTGATCAATTTAAATTAGGCCTAGTATTAAATTAGTTGAAAAATTATACATGTACACAGGAATTGATTCATGTGAGTGCTAAGCCAAAGGTCCGGGGTTCAATTTCAGTGCCAAAGCTATCAATTAACATTTATGGTTCTCGTTCTAGTTCCATTCCTTGCATTAAATACTTCAAGCTACAGTGCACATTTGTTTTGTTTTTTTTCTTTCCAGGACACAAATGTTTTAAAAACACTCTCTATCATAGAAGGACGCAGAATAGTCGACTTACAGTACTTTTTGGAATGTATTCAAGCCATAAAGCTTAAAGGGTTCGACTGCACATTTTCAAATATGAATATTACAGGCGCAACAAGGAATGGCTTCTGCAGCACATTACACTTGCAGTGCAAGATGTGTGGGGTTCTCGAAACACTCCGTACTGAAAAACCAACTCACCGATGAATTGTTAATACCGCAAAGTGGCTGGCATTATTAACACAGGCCAAGGTTTTTCTCAGATGGAAGAGTTGTCTGCAGTACTAGATATGCCTTGTATGGGCAATCCTATGTACCAAAAGATACACCAAGAAGTAGGTGAACACCTAGGAAGCATTGCTTCTGATGAAATGATGGCTGCCGCGCGTGAGGAAGCAGCATTGACTGTCAAAGCCGGAAATGTGGACAAAGAGGGTCGACCAATGATAACTGTTGTGGCAGATGCAGCATGGTGCAAGAGATCTTATAAAAGCAAATACGACGCTCTCTCAGGAGTGGTAAGTTATATATAACACATAGTATTGAGACGTAGAACTTTGTGTTGAGCTAGATATATTATTTAATATAATATAGTAATTACTAAATAAACTTTTAAAACTCAATTTTGTCTTTGCTTTTCAGTTTAAAGTACTTTAATGGTCCTGTAGGTAAATATACCCTACACTAAATTTGTTTATAATACTAGGCATGCATTGTTGGCTTCAAAACAAAAAAGGTGATATACATGGGTGTTCGCAACTCCTATTGCTCTATTTGTGAAAGAGCATCTTCTCAAGAAAAACCTACTAAAGAGCACATATGGTATAAAAATTGGACACAATCTGCCACTGCAATGAAAGCTGACATCATAGTTGATGGGTTCAAGCAAAGTGTACCAATGTATGGAATCGTGTATCCCGAACTTATAGGTAACTTAACATAGCGCTTTAAACAATTAGTTAATGTCGTAACATCAAAAAGTTTTAATTTATAATCCAGTTATTTCATCGGAACCCAACAAAAATTAATATTAATAAATGATATTGCCTTACCAGTATGATATGAATTAATAAGTGGATTTAATTATTTTTTTAGGAGATGGGGACAGCAGTGTCATGAAACGTTTGAGCCTAGCCAAGCCATATGGTCCTGATTTCGAGATAAAAAAGATTGAATGTGCAAATCATATTCTTCGCAACTATGTGAATAGGGTAAAGGAAATTGAGAAAAGAGGAAAGAGCCAACTAGGTGCAGTTCCTGGAATTATTAGGTCATCCATTCAACAAAGACAAAGATTTTAAGAATGCGATATGCTGTAACTGAGGCAATAAAATATCGTCAAGTACAACCTTTAC
Organism: Timema cristinae; assembly: GCA_039000515.1. Lineage (NCBI taxonomy): Eukaryota > Metazoa > Arthropoda > Insecta > Phasmatodea > Timematidae > Timema > Timema cristinae. The sequence goes on from JBCFYV010003102.1 coordinate 42,410, forward strand.
CTCATCATGAAAATGTCAAACAACTAAAGGAAGACATAAGTAATGGGCCAAGTCATGTTTTTGGTGATCATTCTCGGTGTGGGAGCCAGGATATTTTTGTCAGGACCAAAAGAAGTTGAAACAAATTTAGTGCCAGAGTTTATAAAATATGGCTTATGGGAAGATATAATTAGTCCTCTTAATTCCTTGGCATTCCATGCTCAGAGCCTAATTTTTAACGTTAGTAATAATATTAAAGAGTCATTTAATAGTGTAGTTGCCAAATTCATCGGTGGAAAGCGCATTAATTATCCTTTGAGGGCTCTTATCAAGTTCGCTGTACAGCAGCAGTAACTTCACACAACAAAGGTCCTACACTACACAGACTCCTGCACAAAAAGATGGCTATTGTCAGTCCTGGAGTGAACACTAAAAGGTTTGTACCACGAAAAGTTAAACGTCGAAATGCAAGGACCAAGCGGAAATTACAGTACCCTCCCCTCAGAAAACCACAAAGAAGTCTTCAGGTCCAGATGAGCACTATGGGGTTCTGGACATTCTGGCTAAAGCTGACCTCAATGAAGAAGACTATAATCTGAAGAAATAACATTTTATTTGTATTTGCGTATGACAGAAGAGCAGAGGAAAGCCTTGATTTATGAAACGGTCGAACAAAGTCAGAATGAAGAATGGAGAAGACAGCGAAGGAAGCGAGTGACAGCTTCAGGGTTTGGTAAAATTTGCAAAATGAGAAAGACCACATCGAAGGCAAATCAAGTAAAGACTATGTTACATGGAACATTCTTTGGAAATGATAGGACTCGATATGTTGTTGAACATGAACCTAGGGCAATAGAAGCTTTGGAAGAAGTGCTAGGAGTAAAAGTTGAAAGGGTGGGGTTGGTAGTCGACAGAAATATATAATTTATTGCAGCATCTCCGATGGATGTGTGGGTGATGATGTTATCGTCGAAATTAAGTGCCTTTCATCGGCGAAATATTTTACACCCAATTAAACCATAAAATGCAAAAAAAATCAAGTTTTGCACATTACGAGGAAATTATATCCTTTTTAAAAAAAGAGATAGTTACTATTACCAAGTGCAGAGACAATTACACATTACTGAAAGACGGTGTTGTTACTTTGTTGTCTGGACAAGAAAAGGAATGTCCTTCACGAAAATTGAGAGGGATGACATCTTCTGAAAAGTTAAATGGAACCTGGAGCCTCAATTAATTGGATTTTATAAGGATAGTTTGCTTCCAGAGATACTTGATTCCAGATATGATCGAGGATTGCCAATAAGGGACACCTTTTAGAGAAAACAAATATTTAAAATGATGACCAGCCATCAAAAAGAAAATATCTTAATTGGGGTTTTGAATGGATGAAATTTTGTTTACTCCTGGTGGAGTATAGATAAGAATATTAGATAGATAAGACTATTTCCCTTCAGTTTGTTTTTCATCATATTTTGAACATTAATGACCATAATTTCCCTTCATTACTTAATAAACGTTAAATGAACATGAGAGGTCTTTATTTTGTGATGTACGCAATGGTGGATCTACATAAAATAGCACCTATGGCAAGCACTGGAATTGCGCCTCTGTCCAAACACTTGACACCTGTTTTTTCAAACAAATTTACCATAATATCTGCTCAAAAATAAGACAAACTCATTAATTTTATATTTAACACATTATGGTAACGTAAGAAAACTATGAATGCACCTTCCTTGTTTTTACTGACGCAAATTGATCTATGATGTCTTAAAGTCTGTTGTTTCTGTTTTTTCTCTTATACAATCAACAGAGCAAATCACACAATCAGCTTTGACCATGAAGACTTTCAAATACGAAGGTATTAGTTTCAGGTCTCACAGCTGACGATGGTTAGCAGTATCTGAATAGCACTGTGAAGATTGTGGAAAATGCTCTCATCTGCATACTGAGCAATACATTCTGGAAGTTCTTCAAGTCTTGATATTTTCATGTAGGCCCGACTTGAAAAAACATGTGACAATCTAAAATGTCTTCATATAGTTGTTGTCCATCAACAACACAGCTATAAAATTTTCCCAAATGTTCGCACTTCTGGTTTAAATCCTTAATATCGTCAGCGTAACACAGTCCCTTGGCATCTATAAAAAAGTCAAAGAAAGTCACTTCTTATTTCACTGTTTCCTTTCCATCGTCTGTAATGTCCTGGATAGCTCTAAGTATCTTCTCAAGGTACTTTTTAACCGGCTTCATTGCTTTTATCCTTGCACTCCATCTGATTTTGGGCTCAGACTTCACAACTACAGGCGCAGGGTTTTTCATACCTTTCTTTGAGTGAGTGATTGTCGCAATTCACTAACAATATCAGGTTGTTTGTCTCACTTATTCTTTGTTGAACACTACTCTTGTGTCAACCATCACATCAGGGTTGTCATAAAACTGTGACTGACACTCTTTAGCTCCTCTTCGTCCTTTTTTCCTTTTCTGTTAAAATTTTCTTTAATCATTAATAAAAATCAAAGCGACCTCAAACGTCATAAAACAAATGTGATTGTGTTGTTAGTAATTTTTTTAATATATTCTCAATTTTAGATATTATTTATTTATTGATAAATAATTAGAAACGTGAGTAGTGTTATTGGCCATCTGAATCAATTTGACCTTTGACCTTTGCCCCCTCCTCCTCCTCCTCCTACTCCCCGCTCCCCTCTTCTCCTTCCCCTCCCCCACCGCCTTCCATCACCCCTGACCTACTTTCCTCTGATTGGCTGAGCCCTTCCCCCTCCTATCCGCCCCCCCTCCAGGCCTTCCCCCTCCTCCCCCTCCAGCCGTCCAACCACGTACATGTTGGGGAATAATTATCGTTAATTAGGAGTGTCACGGCGGCCTTGTTGGTTCTTGCTTAATTGGTGAATAATTATCGTTAATTAGGAGTGTCACGGCGGCCTTGTTGGTTGAGTTGGCGTTCCTCGCGCCATGGCTGGAGACCTTTCTCTATCAAAGGTAGGATGGGGGGTGTCGGAGTTTTTATTCATGGCTGTCGTGTTGCTGCGACCCGTCTCTATCGAGCTTCAGTCGTGTAATGCCAACTTTCTCCTTCACTCCGCTGTTGGTTTTCCCCCCTCCGCCCCCCTCACCCCTACAGGCTGCAAACCAGTTGATTCTTGCTTAAAGACGAGTTGAGACAAGAATAGCAGGTGTGTTAAACCCTTCCCCCCTCCTGGCACCAGGTTGGTGGGCAGACAAGTCAGGACAAGAATAATATCATGTGTTATATCACAACTCTAGCTGGCATATGCACAATCAGGGGCCACCGAATCCTCGGTTAGGGCCGCTGTCCGTACAAAAGTCTACTAAAATTGATTGTTCGGTATCGTCTTTCACAACGCACGGATGTGTGTATCCGTCAGGGACAGGACAACATGGGTTTTTTTCCATTGCGTGTTATGTCGCAACCCTGGCGCCAGGTTGGCGGGTCGTCAAGACAAGTTGAGACAAGAATATTAATTGCCTCAGGCAACGGTTTCTTTTCCCTGGCTCGACAAGACGAGTTGAGACAAGAATATATATTTAGGTCATCGGGGGCGTCAGGTTGGCGGGCAGACAAGTCAGGACAAGAATATATCGTGTGACGTCGAACGAGGGAGGGAGGGTATAAAGAGGGGCCCCCCACCTGGTTGTCTATTTATAAACGTTTGTAGAGTCAGGTAAGATGGACAAGTTACAGCAGCGACGGTGCAGACCGTAAAAATTGTGTGATCTAGCCGTAGATCAAAAGTACTCGGTGGATAAACTAAAAGCCGTCAATACAAAGTTCGGGAGACGCCTAATAGCCTACCTAGACGGTGAGTTTTGTGTATTTTCTACCCTGTCGTTTTGGTACTCCTACAGATGAAGACGTGTGTGAGTTAAATAAAGAAAAACTGGTATTTACCTGCGCCGGAGTAAAACCCGGTTCACCTACCATTGTGAACTTTGAACGTGTTTAAGCGGCGGTGCAGTTACCAACGGGCGGCGGTGTGGTTAGTATGGAACGTTCAGCATGCTTGGAACAGGCTATATTAATTTAATGTTTGTTGGTCATACGATTGAGGGGTGTGCCTATATGACGGGGAAAATGTTCACAGTGTGGCGGTGAGTGATAGACAGTAATTTACAAAATAGAGGAGCGAGGCTATATCGAGTTTGCGACTTGACCTGTCACACGATAAGAGCCATGGAAGTACAACCCTATGAGAGAATCGAAGCGACATACATGTGTGATATGACGTGCGCCGTTCACAACTTCCGCAAGGGGACGTGGTAGCTGTGTTGCCACGACCACCACCGCCGCCCTTCAAACCGGCGCACCCCACGACGCCACCGTCGCCGCCCCCCGAGACACAGGTGAACACCACGCCAGAGTCACAGGCGTACCCAGCCTCAGAGAACCCGCCACCAGAGTCGTCTGTCTACCGGTCAGTAGAGTCACCTGCGTCAGATTCACTGGCGTATCCACAGTCAGAGTCGTCTGTCTACCAGTCACCTACGTGTCCGCCATCACCGGAGGTAAAGTCCGAAGAACCTGTAAATCTCGAGGATTTAACAATTTACAGAAATTATTCAAACGTTAAAATTATAGGTGAAACGCCCGCCAACTACATACTCTGTCTGGGCAGTTTCGGTAACGTTTTCCTTCCAATGTCAATATATTATTTGGATTGTAAGCGCTTTAAATCTAAACCACGCTGTATGATATATCTTGGAGGACAAAGTGAATTAATAAACTAGACGTACTCTGCTGCTGTAATCGGAGCTAGTGGTGACATTTTGAAAAAAAACCTTAGAGTTTGTGAGTGTTTATTTGTTTTGCTGCATCTCCAATTGACATTATGCCGTTTAAATGCCACGGATCCTACGCAAAGCTCTCCAATCTTATTCGGCACAAATGTCATCAAAATGCTGCTCACCAGGATACCTGTTGGGACGAGAAGGTATTATGCAGTGCGTTAGACCTGATCGAGAAAGAGGAATACAATCGTGTCAAGTGCTTAAACGAACTTGAGAAAAACAAAAGTTATAACGGTGTGCTATCGGAAGAGCCCAAACCTAATGTTATTGTGCTTGAGTTTGTTGGAAGAGTAAGATTGCCAGGTAAAAACTGTGGAGACATTATCAATATACACTCTAGTGCCTCTCAACGTGTCTTGAATTATTTTGGAGGTGACTCCTACTCATTTTCTAGATGGTAGATGCCTTTTATATGTATTGGTCAAAACACCTAAATAATATTGCTGCTTGTTGTGCATGTTTTAAATTAACCAATTGCTGATATAAAAAAACTAACAAAAAAATTGACTCCTACTCATTTTCTAGCTGGTAGATGTATTGGTCAAAAGACCTATTACTGTTTGTTATGAATGTTTTAAATTAATCAATTGCCGATCGTCAATAAAATAAGTTGGTTGGAGAATCAAAGACCTGAAGGAGGCGGCAGCTTTGTTGCCACCCAAAGAGCCTGTAAACTGCCCAATTTTCTGTATGATAATATGAGAGTCATATTTTTTTAAATCCTGAGGGTGTATACTATATTGTTTGAGCCTGAGTTTATAAGCTATATATGGATAGGAGGGTGGTGTGGGTGTAGACGTTAAAACACAAGCATAACAGTTTTATAATATTTATTCCCAAAACACTTTTACAAAAAACACTTATGAGGATTTTGAAATTCTTTTAAATTAATATGTTGTAAAGTTTTAAATATGAAACTATATACCGGTACAATATTTACACTAAACAAACAGATCACATAAAATGCAACAAGAAATTTAATGTCTGCAACTTTTACACAAAAAAAACACAAATAATACACTTATGATGATCTTCATATTATTTTAAATTAATAGACTATTACAATATTTATTTACACACAGTGAATATTTACAATATTATTTACACACAGGAATATTTACAAAATAGGGGGGGGGAATAGTGGCCTCTGTACTAAATATGATAAATATATACAATCATTTTATTATATTTGACTAGAAAGGTAATAAATTATATATATATATACATTCTGTTTATTAGATTTGAAATAAATATATACAAACAGTTGACTAGAATTGACTAGAAAAAAATCAGGTAGGCGGAAGACTGTACTGGTAAATAAAAAAATATAAAAAAGTAACCCGGTGCATAAAAAATATAAAAAATATGCTTGTTTTCATGCAGAAAAAAATATGAAAAAAATTTCAAATCTTTGAAAAATGGTATGTCAGTGGAACTGTCTAGAGTGAAAGAAAAAAAGATGATTATTCAGCCCGTCTAAATGATCACCTTTTATTCGTGGCGAGGGCGTTTACAGGACTCTGATACCCAAACGGTAACGTATTAAAATCATCGGTTATCCATCGTTTGGTGTACACGGGCCGGTAGACTTTAGTCTGCGAAACGGTACATACAGTCGCAAGACCTTTTCTTACAATTTTGTGCGGTATCTGTATGTATCTTTCCGCAGCCAATGTATGTGACCATAGCTTTCAAAACTTCAAAATTAACATAGTTCCGGTTGCCATAGTTCATGGTGATCCCGCGAACCTTGCACACCGTTTTTATTTTGGCAGGATCGCCACCAACACAAACTCGATACGCGTAATTCTTGGGACCGCCAGATACAAAGGCGCTAATGTAGCTTCCCGGACCGTAATCCTGAAGTTCATCAGTGAGGTCACCTAAAAGTCTCCGGTCGGTGGACTACAATCGCCGGGGCGTTCGGTAAATAGAACGCTATCTGTATCATGATACAAAACGCGGTCCCCCAATTGTTCAAGGATGCTGTTAAGTGCAACCTAGCCATAGCAGTCGTGTAGCATGCCACCGCCACACTCGTGTTAGGGTTAGGGCAAAACGCGTCACGCGCATCCTTGTAATTGAGGAACATAACCTCATCATTTACATCAATGACGCTGTCCACGGTGATGTACGGATCCGTCAGGTACTTGTGGATTCCCTGATAGTCGTTGACAACGGCTACGTGTGGTAAATCGGGTCTTTGCCCAAACTTTCCCCATAGTGAATTTAAAAAAAGTTTAGCCAGAGTGCGGAGACCAGGGTTTTTACAAACAAGCCGAAATCGAGTTTTACCCCTTCCCTTTCCTCATAATTTTGAATGTAGCTAACTTTTCCTCCTGTGAGGTACACCACTCTGGCCATCCGCTGGCTTCTTGTTTAATTTTCAAAAAAAGTATCAATGTACCCGTGAAACAGGCCGCCAGAACGCGTCTGACGGTCGTAAACAGATACATTGTACTCCCACACTTCGTGCACTGCTTCAACGGTGTAGCCTTTCTCAACGGCTTTCCGGATCTCGTCAATCACCCAGACGCCTGTCAACCAGCGATCTTTTTTGTCGTTGTGCTGACACGCGCCTTGGTTTTTCTCCTCCCCGCATTTCCTGCACAAGATGAACATTAGTTTGTCGTGCATCCGTATAGACAATACGAGCAGGAATAAATCTCGCGGAGGCGTCACTGTAACTTTGGCTATGCCTTCTACTTGATCTATAGACGGACAATTTGGTTCCAAGTGAATTTTGGGGTGCCCGACTGGGTATTTTTTGTACTTGCAAACGTATGGATACAACGAACACACATCCAAGTACTTGATCTTCTCTCCACAAGAAAGGTCTGCTTCATGGAAGAGCTTGATACAATTTGTACGCCCGCCAAAGAATGCATCCCTTGGGCTGAGAGGCTCCTTGGTATACACCTCGTGCGGAGTACAAATTTCTGCAAGTCCTTGTCTGTGCGTTTCATCGCATTAAACATACACTCCCACATCTCTACGACCGTGTAGCCGGCATTCTTAAACTTTTCCAAACAAGCCATGGTCGCTTCATATCGCGTCTCCATGGTCTCGTGGGTACTATTTTTGACAGGGGTGGTCCTATCAGGTAACAGAGAGGGCACCCGAGCCAATAACAGCCCCAGAACTGGAAGACGGTGGTGGTATCTCCAGCTTTAACAACACCGTCTACACGCGTCCTAACACATATTCCTCACGGCCGTTACCCGCATGAAGAATAGAGACACCACGCTGATGGGCCTCCCAGCAGAGCCATTGTACAGCGACGTGCGACTGTTGGTCTGCGCACCGATAACCACCGTTAGGGATAATACCGATAGTATTCTCCTTAAGATGACTTCGGCGGTAAACCAACATGGCCGCTCCAGCTATCGTACACGCCTCTCTGAAAGGGTCCACCTTTGCTTTCTCCATGAGCATCTCTCTAAACTTCAGACAGGCCTTCCGTAGGATCTCTACATCTTTCACACAATACAGTTCCAACTCGCGTTTAAAATCAAAGACATAATTTTCTTTGACCAACGCGTCATACCACTTCTCAAAGTGCTCCTTTCCCTCAACTGACATGTCGCCTATGCCGTAGTCCTCCTTTGGCGGCAAGGGCCCCTATACCCCTCGTTTTCTTTTTTATTGAAAAAATGGGGGAAATGTCCCTTGGCCAAAGACTCGTCCAGTCCAAAATTTTGCGCAATTTGGACAGCGACATTGGGAGAAAGTTCAGCGAGTCAATAAAGTGGAGCGGACCGTAACGCATGGACAAGATTTTCCCACCGTTCATTATAAGTTCTGGAGTCCATTTTTTAACCTCCATCATATATTTTAAAATAAAATTACCATCATAGGATTTCGCGTTATGGCCGAGGAGGGTGATATCCTTAAATTTTGATGCTTTAATTTGTTCTATAAATTTAAAAAATTGGGCCATCGTGGTATCACCCTTGAATATGCGAGTCCTATCGCCCCCGCAGTCGGTGCAATGATAGTCATTTGCATCTATATGTACGCAGGCCTTACAACACGATTGCACGACACAGAGGTTTGGTTCGTGCAAGTACGTACCGGCCGCACCTTGAAGAGGCGTTTCTTGTCTGCATTCAAAATCATAGAATACAAACATGAAATTACTCTTTTCCAGTGACGGCCTTGAAGGGGACTGCTTCATATAACAGAAATGACCAAAAGGACGATGGGTCTCGCATACTCTACAAAAAGTCTCATAACACCTATGTGAATAATTGATTTTTCCAAACTGAAAAATTGCCCGCATACCTCGCAAACCTTTTTGACATCACAGACCGATCTGTAGCCTCTGCAAAAACCGGGACGTTTATGGTTATCAAAGCACGTCTGGTTTGTGAACCAACGCCCGCAGTCTTTACAGAGCACAGTTCGGCCCCCACTACAAGCCGCTTTAGCGTGGCACATTTTGCACGCGGATTCACACTTGTGCGCATTCTTATTACTGAATGGCTCACGGCACTCACGGCAAAAGTACGAGCACTTAAATGCGGCTGTCAAGGATGTTATGACATCAAAATGGTTTTGCTTGTCGTCGTGAAAATACAAATCAAGGTAGCCCTTAAAGGAATGTTCGGAGGGAGTGTAACGATCTTACAAACGAGTACGAGTTCAACCAATTCAACGCCCTGCCCGCTAGGAATAATATACCTACTACTGGGGATAACCACGTGGGTGGGAATCGAGGGGACCGCGCGCCCCGTGATTTGTCTAGAGTCAGGTGCTACCGGTGTAATAGGTTAGGACATGTCCGTAGGCAGTGCGTGGGGGGAAACTCCTGAGGCGCGGCCAGGGTCGTGGCACGGTCGCGCCGCGTGTAGTAAGCCACGTGTTCAGAGCCCGTGTGTTGCTATTTCTATTGGACCCGTAGAGTGTGTGCGACTCTTCGATACCGGGGCCAGTCATTCTTTTGTTTGCAACAAATTTCTTGATATTGTTAAGAATAAAGTTAATGTCTTGTATGAGCGCATTGTGCCTAAAGCGTACGCCGTGGCCAATGGACAGTGTTTATGGGTTTCTTGCAAGCTTAACCTTCCGGTTAAGATTGGGCGGTTTTCATGGAGACGCTGTTTGTATGTTGTGGCCGATCTTCCTTTTGATATTATCCTAGGTAATGATTTCCTATTTGAGACCAGGGCTAGATTGAATCTAGGTGAGGGAGGAGTGTCATTTGTTTTGCGCCTGGGGAACTTATCCCCTTTGTGGGTGGTAAACCCCTTTGGGTCTCTACTCCATAGATAGTGATGATGAAGCTATACATGACGTTGTTAGGCAGTTTCCTGACGTCATTACTGAGCGATGGGGGAAGTGTGATATCTTACCCCTATGATATTTTGTCAGGA
>JBCFYV010003103.1:0-24189 GCA_039000515.1 Timema cristinae
CAAAGTCGCTATCATGCTAATCAAAAGTCTCTATCATGCTCACAAAGTCGCTATCATGCTCATCAAGTCGCTATCAATGCTCATCAAAAGTCGCTATCATGCTCATCAAAGTCGCTATCATGCTCATCAAAGTCGCTATCATGCTCACCAAGGTCGCTATCATGCTCATCAAAGTCGCTATCATGCTCATCAAAGTCGCTATCATGCTCATCAAAGGTTCGCTATCATGCTCATCAAAGTCGCTATCATGCTCACATCAAGTCGCTATCATGCTCATCAAAGTCGCTATCATGCTCATCAAAGTCCGCTATCATCGCTAACAAAGTCGCTATCATGCTCATCAAAGTCGCTATCATGCTCACAAAGTCGCTATCATGCTCACCAAGGTCGCTATCATGCTCATCAAAGTCGCTATCATGCTCACCAAGTCGCTAATCATGCTCATCAAAGTCGTATCATGCTCATCAAGTCGCTATCATGCCAATCAAAGCTATCGCTATCAATGACTCATCAAAGTCGCTATCATGCTCATCAAAGTCTATCATGCTCTCAAGTCGCTATCATGCTCATCAAAGTCGCTACATCTCATCAAAGTCGCTATCATCTCATCAAAGTCGTATCATGCTCACAAAGTCGCTATCATGCTCATCAAAGTCGCTATCATGCTCATCAAAGTCGCTATCATGCTATCAAAGTCGCTATCATGCTCATCAAAGTCGCTATCATGCTCATCAAAGTCTATCATGCTCATCAAAGTCGCTATCATGCTCACCAAGGTCGCTATCATGCTCATCAAAGTCGCTATCATGCTCATCAAAGTCGCTATCATGCTCATCAAAGTCGCTATCCATGCTCATCAAAGTCCATATCATGCTCATCAAAGTCGTATTCATGCTATCAAAGTCGCTATCATGCTCATCAAAGTCTATATCATCAAAGTCGCTATCAAGCTCTGCAATCGTATCATGCTCATCAAAGTCGCTATCATGCTAATATCAAAGTCGCATCAAGTCATGCTCACAAGTCGCTATCATGCTCATCAAAGTCGCTATCAATGCTCATTCACAAGTCGCTATCATTCCCAGGTCAGTCATCAAAGTCGCTATCATGCTCATCAAGTCGTATCATGCTCAATCCTAAGTCGCTATCATGCTAATCAAGTCGCTATCAAGTCGCTATCACATCAAATCGCTATCATTCATCAAAGTCGCTATATGCTCACCAAGGCGTCATTCAAGTCATATCAAAGTCGCTATCATGCTACTCAAAGGTCGCTACGTATCAATGCTCACATCAAAGTCGCTATCATGCTACATCATCAACGAGTCGCTATATCCACAGGTCTATCCAAAGTCGCTTATGCTCACCAAGGTCGCTTCATGCTCTCAATCGTATCGCATCAAAGTCCTATATGCTCACAAGTCGCTATCAGCTCTCATCATATCAGTCACCAAGGTTCAGCTATCAATGCTTCATCAAAGTCGCTATCATGCTCATCAAAGTCGCTATCGCTAATCAAAGTCGCTATCATGTCTCAAGGTCGCTATCATGCTCATCAAAGTCGCTATCATGCTCATCAAAGTCGCTATCATGCTCACAAGGTCGCTATCATGCTCAAGGTCGCTATCTTCTCAGCCTATCATGCTAATCAAAGTCGCTATCATGCTCATCAAAGTCGCTTTATCATAATCGCATCATGTCGACAAATCATGCTCACCAAAGTCGCTATCATGCCAAGCGTATCATGCTCATCAGTCGCTATCATGCTCAAGTCGCCATCAAAGTCGCTATCATGCTCACCAAAGTCGCTATCATGCTCATCAAAGTCGCTATCATGCTCAACCAATGTCGCTCATACAATCGACATGCATCAAAGTCGCTATCTGCTCATCAAAGTCGCTATTCATGCTCATCAAAGTCCACTACATGCTCATCAAAGTCGCTATCAAAGTGCTATCAATCAAAGTCGCTATCATGCTCATCAAAGTCGCTATCATGCTCATCAAAGTCGTTCTGCTCATCAAAGTCGTCATCTCAAAGTCGCTATCATGCTCATCAAGTCGCTATCTGCTCACAAAGTGTCTGCATATCAATGTCTCAATTCACAAAGTCGCATCATGCTATCAAAGTCGCTATCATGCTATCAAAGTCGCTATCTTCAAGTCTCCTACAAAGTCGCTAATCATGCTCATCAAAGTCGTATCATGCTCATCAACAGTCGCTATCAATGCTACATGCTCACAAAGTCGCTATCATGCTCATCAAGATCGCTATCAATGCTATCAAGTCCAAGTCGCTTCATCAAGTCGCTATCAGTCTATATCATGCTCATCAAGTCGCTATCATCAAAGTCCGTATCATGCCATCCAAAGTCTATCATGCTCATCAAAGCGCTATCATGTCACCAAAGTCCTTATCATCTCACAAAGTCCTATCATGCATCAACCTACATGCTCATCAATCAATGCTCATCAAAGTCGTATCATGTCATCAAATCACCAAGGTCGCTATCATGCTAATCAAAGTCGCTATCATGCTCATCAAAGTCGATATCATGCTCACCAAGGTCGCTATCATGCTAATCAAAGTCGCTATCATGCTCACCAAGGTCGCTATCATGCTCACCAAGGTCGCTATCATGCTCATCAAAGTCGCTATCATGCTAATCAAAGTCGCTATCATGCTCACCAAGGTCGATATCATGCTAATCAAAGTCGCTATCATGCTCATCAAAGTCGCTATCATGCTCATCAAAGTCGCTATCATGCTCACCAAGGTCGCTATCATGCTCATCAAAGTCGATATCATGCTCATCAAAGTCACATATGTCTCAAAGTCGCTCAGCTCATCAAGTCGCTTCATGCTCACCAGTCGCTATCTGCTATCAAAGTCGCTATCATGCTCACAGGTCGCTATCATGTCATCAAAGTCGCTTCTGCAATCAAAGTCGTATCTGTCACAAAGTCGCTACATCTGCTCATCAAAGTCGCTATCATTCATCAAGTCGCTATCATGCTCACCAGGTCGCATCATGCTCTCAAGTCGATTCATGCTCACAAGGCGCTCATGCTCATCAAAGTCGATATCTGCCAAGGTCGATATCATGCTCATCAAAGTCGCTATCATGCTCATCAAAGTCACTATCATGCTCATCAAAGTCGCTATCATGCTCATCAAAGTCGATATCATGCTCACCAAGGTCGCTATCATGCTCATCAAAGTCGATATCATGCTCACCAAGGTCGATATCATGCTCATCAAAGTCGCTATCATGCTCATCAAAGTCGCTATCATGCTAATCAAAGTCGCTATCATGCTCACCAAGGTCGCTATCATGCTCATCAAAGTCGCTATCATGCTCATCAAAGTCGGTATCATGCTCATCAAAGTCGCTATCATCATGCTCATCAAAGTCGGTATCATGCTCATCAAAGTCGCTATCATGCTCATCAAAGTCGCTATCATCATGCTCATCAAAGTCTATATCAAATAAGGTGTTAAAGTATTAGAAATGTTTGGAGAAATCCTGTTTTTGGCTTCAAATAACAAATCGTGATGTTCTATTTAAAAAAAATCAATTTGCTCTAAAAGACGTTTTGACTAAAGGAATTTGTTTCAGATAAATCTTCAAAACTATTAATTGTAGGCCTACATAGCTTATTTTTTGTATTTGACATAATGACTTGCTATAGATGATCATGTAAAAATACATTATGATAGGCTGTAAGTTTTACGAATTATTAAATATTTATTATTACATTTAAATATGATATTTTTATATAGCCATTTGAATTATTTATTTTCTATTTATCTTACTGTTTAAAGGTTTTAAATATATTTTTAATGTATGGTTTATTAGTTTGGAACCATTTGAAGTTAAATTTTTGCCTTCATGAGTTCAGGCTTTTTAAATATTTCAGAATCCATCTCATGGTGTTCACAGCTTTGGTACATTATTTCGCTTAAGCCATTATTGCATGTAACACCATGTCCAGGAACTTGGATACTCTGGCGTCAATTTAAATTATTTTTTCGTAGATCGACTCAAAACCCCTCCACAGCCAATAATCTATTTCTTTCACAGGTTGGAAATGTTGAGTGAAGGAATGTCATTAGCAGAAGATGGCAGCCTAAACAGCAGGATTAGTTTCCTTCTGATCGCTGGTCTTGAATAGAAGCGTTCGCGTGACGATTTTAGTAAAGTGTGCCAGTCAACTTGTTTAACGCGGTTTTTGAAAACGTATGTGTTACGTACTGTATTGCTGATTATGAATTGGTTTCCGATTTTCATCTTAAGTGCTAAAAATTAAAGGCGCTTATTACGATTTATTATGGGGGATAAGTTTATATGAAGCTATCTACCGAACCTAAGAAATGAGCTAGTTACCTAACCTTTTTTTTTAAACTCCCTTTGTTAGTGTTCGTTAGTGCCATAATTTATTGTTAGTGCTGCAAATGTAAAGTACTTAGCCACCCGTAGTAGATGGTTAGTAAGTTTAGATCACGTTATCCAGCCACTCTAAGAAAAAATATAGAAACTCAATTTAGGAAAACTCCCTTTCTTACTTAAGCACTTATGAGCGATTTCTTCTAGGAGAATAAGTTTTTATTAAGTTAGCCATTCTGTCTTAGAAACAATATTTCACTCCCCACCAATGCTTATGAATACCTATATATTTGTAAATGGTTAAAAAAAAAAACACCAAGCCATGCTAGCAAGAGAAATAAATTATAACAGGACAAAAAGTATGGCTTCTATAAGAACTAACGAAGAAGATTCTTCTATATACATGTTTAGTTGAGATTATCGTTGTTTTAAATGATTATAAAAGTATCTATAGGAAGTTACTCAAGTAAATATATTTTTAATATAAACTTAAAGCTACTTTTTCCTAGCGATGCAATACATTCGCGGCGCAGTACGCAATGCGCTGAGCACTTGAATAATAGGGGTTAAATACGCGTGTTTTCCTACACAGCGTGAGGGTTCGGCCAGACTGGCAAGCGTGTGAGCGAGCGCGCAAGCGACTGGGTGGCCAAACTGGCAAGCGAGCGCGTAATTAGCGGACCCTAGTTAGAGAAGATGTCTCTGTCAAAGACACTTGGTACATCTCTGCTCCTCGAAAATTCTTACAGAAAATATTTTGTAACTTATTTATAAAAAAGAAAAAAGTAGGAGTGCATCCAATTAATAAATTGAGAAATGTGTATGGTACTGTACTGAAGTGTTTTAAAATCAGATTAGCCGCACCAGTGTGGCCACCTCCCATTACAACCAATGTGTTCTATTTTATATTTTAGTCGCTCGCGCGCTCAGTCTGGCCGTACCCTGATGCGTAGTACGTCAACGTGATGCGCGCGACTCGACGCAACAGCCCGACTGCTTTTGGAGCAGTCAGTTGCGACCTGCGCAGCGCATTAAGACTATGGTGTGTTTATTGCAGTCATTAGTTGTGTAGTGAAGGTGTTTGAAATGGGACCTAAGAAACAACAAGCTACTCAGCCCCACTTTCCTTGGAATGATGACGAGGAATTGATAGATTTGGTTTTCAGACATGAGATTCGATGTAAAATTAGTTATCCTGAGAAGAGGGACAACATGAACAAGGACAGAATCTGGATTGAAATAGGAAAAACCACATATAAGTCAGGTAATCCAAACTATCATTATTAAGTAGATTACACTAAGATCATCTTCATTACTCTCTGTACAGAGTGTAACCATAGAGAAGAATTACCACCAAAACATACTTTTTAAAAAATGTGGCATCATAAAAACAATGTTTCTGAAATTTAAATACAGGCATATCATAATTTACAGTAAATAAATTGTGTCCACTAGTCCAATCACAAGCCTTAGACTCCATTTTATTGTTTTAAATAAGGCTTGTCGCTTCTTATCATAGTATTCATCGTTAAAGTAGGTAGTCGGTAAATCTGCTTCTCACTTTGAAACCTTCCGATTGTGCAAGCCCACCAACCCCAGCTCCCAGCCAAGTGTATCATATTTTCTGTCGGCAGTTCATACTCTTGGACTTGTGATTGCCCTTGGGGGTTACTTGTAAGGTACTCATCCTTCTATAAGTTGTGACGACAGCAGCAGACAAAGATTACCAAGTCAACTGTCCTTGGTTTCAAATTAATTGGTGTGAAAAAAATTCTAAACACAACACACATAATTCCAAACGCATTTTCTGTTAGTCTCTGAGCTCTGCACAATACATAATTGTAGTTCCTCTTGCTGACATCAACTACAGCCTGTTTTTGACAGTACGGTTTCAAGACGTGTTTATGCAATCTAAAGGCCTCATCACCGACAATGACATGAAGGAGAAAAATATTTGAATTGGGTAAATATTGTGGTGGAAGGAAACTAGTCCCATCTGTTACCAACTTACCAATATAAGATTTGTTGAATATTCCAGTATCGCCCTCTTTACCGTATAGTCCCACATCGACCAGAATGAATTTGCAGATTACATCCACCATAGCAAAAAGAACAATGAAGAAGAATCCCTTGAAATTGTGAAAAAGACTTCTAGAGTTATTAGGTGAAATAATCCGCACATTCTTCCCGTCCAGTCCAGCGACACAGTTCGGAAAGGCCCAGCGATTTCACCTTCTCATTCCAGTCTATCTGAGAATCAGTAGGAAGACACATTTCTTGAAAGTGTAAAACACGATGGAAAAGCATTCGTGACAACTTAAAAAGCAAAGAAGAGAGGAAAAAACAGGTGCCGGCAAACAAAAAGAGATCAACGTATTGGGACAAGTTGAGGTTCCTTGATGACGTGGAGGACGAACAACAGTGAGTGTAAATTTTACTGTAACATAATACAACATAGTTATATTTTACATACATGGCCCACTGACGCAGAGGCCCGTGGACAAAGGAAATGAGGGAGCCCAGAAGGAAATGTTTTTACCATTTATTTTGCTTGAAATTCAAATACTTTAAAGTAGCCTCTCAACATTTAAAAAGCAACCTAACATAACCTATCATAACCTAAAATAACCTAACCTGTTTCAGACCCGTTTCAGTGGCCGAACGGTCTAAGGCCTCGTGTTAAACTAGCCCACTGATGACGGGGAGATCGGAATAGAATCCCAATCGAGTCTATTTTAGGTGGTTTTTCCTAAATAGTCACTACTATTCCACGCAAATATGGGTAGATTAACTCTAAAATGCTTCTTTATTCATACCTACCCCAAGAGAGTATAATATATGCTAATAACCTAAACAGGTTATAAGATGCGGTGATAATAAACACAATTATTGTTCTCTGGTTATAGTAATACACAAGAGAATGACAATCAAGAGGCCATATATGTAGGCCTGACAGGTGGCTGTGAACGGCGGAATTAGCGAAACAAGATTATTGGTTTAACTATGTTGTTTGGTAATATTTAGTTACTCCTTGACTTAGTAGTATTAAAAAATAAAAAGGTTAGAATAGATATTTATGGAAATTTTGAGTTGTTAAATGGTGAAACATTGAAGTATTAAATCTTCTTTCTAAAGTTTAAAAATCTCAGGGTTTCTTATAAAGGTGAAACTTACATATTTATCAAAAGCAGCAACAACGGTTTCAGTCAGCTCTGGTATAGTTTCAGATGACATGCGTGTGGTTACACCAGGAGATC
Source organism: Timema cristinae (assembly GCA_039000515.1). Lineage (NCBI taxonomy): Eukaryota > Metazoa > Arthropoda > Insecta > Phasmatodea > Timematidae > Timema > Timema cristinae. Next base: position 7,645 of record JBCFYV010003103.1, read on the forward strand.
TGTAGAGTAGAGCATGGAGTGTCTGTAGCAAGAATGCAAGAAACGCTAGACCTGCCAGCAGCGTCAGAGGGTCAAACACGCTAAAACAACAATATCTATGTACAGTTACATTGTTGTGGTGATAATTTGGATTGAGGAAAGGAACACTATCATTGTTAGGGGGGTTAAACACCATAATACAACAAAATATATACAGTTGCATTGTTGTAGCGAGAGTTTGGACTGAGGAAAGGAACAGTAGCATTGTTAGGGGGTTAAACACCATAATACAACAATATATACAGTAGCATTGTTGTGACGAGAGTTTGGACTGAGTAAAGGAACAGTAGCATTGTTAGGGGGGTTAAACACCATAATACAACAATATATACAGTTACATTGTTGTGACGAGAGTTTGGACTGAGTAAAGGAACATTAGCATTGTTAGGGGGTTAAACACCATAATACAACAATATATACAGTTACATTGTTGTAGCGAGAGTTTGGACTGAGGAAAGGAACAGTAGCATTGTTAGGGGGTTAAACACCATAATACAACAATATATACAGTTGCATTGTTGTGACGAGAGTTTGGACTGAGGAAAGGAACAGTAGCATTGTTAGGGGGTTAAACACCATAATACAACAATATATACAGTTACATTGTTGTGACGAGAGTTTGGACTGAGTAAAGGAACATTAGCATTGTTAGGGGGTTAAACACCATAATACAACAATATATACAGTTACATTGTTGTAGCGAGAGTTTGGACTGAGTAAAGGAACAGTAGCATTGTTAGGGGGTTAAACACCATAATACAACAATATATACAGTTACATTGTTGTAGCGAGAGTTTGGACTGAGTAAAGGAACAGTAGCATTGTTAGGGGGTTAAACACCATAATACAACAATATATACAGTTACATTGTTGTAGCGAGAGTTTGGACTGAGTAAAGGAACAGTAGCATTGTTAGGGGGTTAAACACCATAATACAACAATATATACAGTTACATTGTTGTAGCGAGAGTTTGGACTGAGTAAAGGAACAGTAGCATTGTTAGGGGGTTAAACACCATAATACAACAATATATACAGTTACATTGTTGTAGCGAGAGTTTGGACTGAGTAAAGGAACAGTAGCATTGTTAGGGGTTAAACACCATAATACAACAATATATACAGTTACATTGTTGTGACGAGAGTTTGGACTGAGGAAAGGAACAGTAGCATTGTTAGGGGGTTAAACACCATAATACAACAATATATACAGTTACATTGTTGTAGCGAGAGTTTGGACTGAGTAAAGGAACAGTAGCATTGTTAGGGGGTTAAACACCATAATACAACAATATATACAGTTACATTGTTGTGACGAGAGTTTGGACTGAGGAAAGGAACAGTAGCATTGTTAGGGGGTTAAACACCATAATACAACAATATGTACAGTTACATTGTTGTGACGAGAGTTTGGACTGAGTAAAGGAACAGTAGCATTGTTAGGGGGCTAAACACCATAATACAACAATATATACAGTTGCATTGTTGTGACGAGAGTTTGGACTGAGTAAAGGAACAGTAGCATTGTTAGGGGGTTAAACACCATAATACAACAATATATACAGTTACATTGTTGTAGCGAGAGTTTGGACTGAGTAAAGGAACAGTAGCATTGTTAGGGGGTTAAACACCATAATACAACAATATATACAGTTACATTGTTGTAGCGAGAGTTTGGACTGAGTAAAGGAACAGTAGCATTGTTAGGGGGTTAAACACCATAATACAACAATATATACAGTTACATTGTTGTAGCGAGAGTTTGGACTGAGTAAAGGAAAGTAGCATTGTTAGGGGGTTAAACACCATAATACAACAATATATACAGTTGCATTGTTGTAGCGAGAGTTTGGACTGAGGAAAGGAACATTAGTATTGTTAGGGGGTTAAACACCATAATACAACAATATATACAGTTACATTGTTGTAGCGAGAGTTTGGACTGAGGAAAGGAACAGTAGCATTGTTAGGGGGTTAAACACCATAATACAACAATATATACAGTTACATTGTTGTGACGAGAGTTTGGACTGAGTAAAGGAACAGTAGCATTGTTAGGGGGTTAAACACCATAATACAACAATATATACAGTTGCATTGTTGTAGCGAGAGTTTGGACTGAGGAAAGGAACAGTAGCATTGTTAGGGGGTTAAACACGCTAAAACAACAAAAACCGTGCACAGTTACAATCTCATAGGTACTGTCTTATTTACTATTTAGTAAATTAAAATAACGGGGATCCATCATAAATACCAGTAACCACTATTCTTACGTTTAAGTAAATTATTTATTTTAAGATTACTAACACAAACTAAGGGCTTAATCACCGGAAATAAATTTTTTAGAGGATTCTAAATACTAACCCTTGTACTACACAAAATTTTGCGACACGCTAAGACAAAAACTTCGGGCTTGGCTAAGATTCGAATTGTAATGGCCTACGTAACTATTTAGTCAACTTGTTTAGACCGATTGCCTCTGGTTTTATTCACACAATGGAGCCGAGTATGAAGTAGATATATATTTCAATCAATCATTATCGATATAATACTAATGGGACAAAAAAGAAGTTCACAAACTTCAATTTCAGTGAAATCTAGTATTTTATATAGGCATTTTAAAACCTTAAATAGCTCCTTTACAAAAGCAAATTTCATATTGAGTTTTTAAAATATTTCTGTATCGTGACTTTCCTTTCACTCTAAGATGTAGAGGAGGTAACGATAACTATTACAAAGTAAATGTATAACAAAGTAGAGACTGGGAAATATTTCATAAGAGTAAGAGAAATAAATAGTTAACAGTAATTGATTTATTATATAAAGTTACAATTGATAAACAAGATTAAATGCAAGACTAAAGAAAGATAAAATTAGTATCCTTGACTACTACAAGTCTGAAGGAATTGGATGTTTGTTGAATATTTGGAACATCAGACGAAATTCCCTGGGCGTCGAGGTGGTGAGACCCATGACAAAAACATCAAGACCACCAGTTTCTTCTTCAGGTGCTGGAGCAGAGGTTCCTCCTTCGAGGATATAATATGATGAACTACCGTATGATGAACCTAAGGGTCACCCGTTATATACTCTTTTTTCTGACTTTATCAGGACCAAATATGAGCATGTAATGAAAGAAAAGGGAGGAAGGGGGGAGGTGGGATTATTGGAGAAAGAGTTGCCGAGGAGGTCCGCTAGAGCAGCAGTGATCGTAGCTCGAGGCATTGAACCAACATCGAGTGTTCAAGGGTTCAGACGTCTGTTAAAACTGCCACGCCTTCGCTTCCGCCATACTTGCAAAATAGTATGGTGTGTATATCCGGGAACCTCCACTTAATGTAAGTAGAACACAAATGATATTATTGTAGAATATATGAGTTTTAATTCACATCTTTGTATTCCTCTATTTCAGTTTAGTATTTTGTGCAGATTACGGTTTGTAGATGTCATTTTACTTGAGTGACATGCTACATTACTATATTTTTTGTACATTGTCAAAAGTCTTCTTCAAACTTCATTAATTAAATATTAGTGTATAATTTATTATGTTTGAATAATTTTAGCTAAATATTACTTTAGCTACCCACTATACACGCCAATAAGGTTGTGAATTTATAAAGATTCTTAAACTAATAGAGAAGCAATTTGGCAATTCTTTCATAAGTTGCGTACTATTTTATATTTCCGTATATTATTCAGGCAACAATGCTAAACTAAAACAAAATGTTGATGGAAGAGGATGCAGAAATGGGGACGGAGCGAGGTTGCTAGAGCTTTGCTGGGGGAATGGATTTATAATAAAGAATACGGGATTTGAGAAGAAAGAAAGCCATAAGTTACGTGGTACAGCCCCGATTGGTCAATAAATTCAGAAGTAGACTATAGTATTGTCAATTTGCAGATGGGGAGGGATGTAACAGATGTTAGAGTAATTCCATGTGAATATTTGAGCATTCACTACCGGTTTCTGGTGGCAACCATAATAGGAAGGAAAGAAAAGAAGACAGCAGAAAATCCGAGAAGGAGGTTAAAGGTATGAAAGTTGAAAGAGGAAGCGCTAAGGTCAGAGTTCCAAAGAATAATAAGGGACCAGATGCCAAGAGACGAGTTCAATACAAGAGAGGAAGTATGGAAAAGATTCCAAGCAGCTGAAACGCTGTGCGGGAGAACCAGTGAAAATATAAGATGGAAGGAAAGACCATAGAACAAAATAAGCGGTAACCAAGTAAAACACAGTCATTAAAGAGTGGTTCCAAAAGAGGATATTGAAGGCCACGGAGGGCTATAAAGCCAAAAATAAGAAAGCAAACAAGGTTGTGGAAGAGTATAAGAGAAGTTGGATTGAGAAGTGGAAGGAAATGATTGAGGAGGACAGTGTGAGTAGTAATAAAGTCGTGTGAAATAGTCAGGAGTAAAAGAAGAAGTAGTGAGGAGCGAGCTGAAATGGTAGACAAAAATGGGAATATTGTGATAGAAAAAGACGAACTTAAGGAAATGTGAAGATACAATTTTCAAGATCAAATGAATGCTAACACAAACATGAAGGAGGAAGGAGAATATGAAGCAAGCATTAACCAAGAAAATGTGAGGGACCTAAACTGGAAGGAGTTGTAAAGGGCATTGAATAATATGAAGGGGTGGAGGCACCAGGAGGAGATGATTTGAGTGTTGAGATGGTGACAGCAGCAAGAAAGAATGGACTGAAGTGGCTGTATCTAATGCTTAGTGTAATATTGAAGGAGTAAAGTATCCCAGAGAACTGGAAGAAGGGGTTTTATTTCACCTATCTTAAATAAAGGAGCAAGGAAGAAGTTGGAAATTACAAAGGAGTCACCCTGATGAACTACTATGCAATGTTGTTTGAAAATATACTGGATAAAATAATTAGGGGAGTAGTGGAAGGAGGATTGAAGGAATAACAGTATAGCTTCAGACTAGAAATGTCAACAGTAGATCTCATATTTGCGGTAAGACAGCTGCAAGAGAGACACAATTATTATGGGAAGGACCTTTTGATGGCCTTACTGGATGTGGAAAAAGCCTATGACAGTGTACGCAGATGTAGAATATTGGAAGCACTGAAAAAGAAAGTGGTGAGGTAAAATATGGCAAGGAGAGTGAAGAATATGTACAAAGGGGGTGTGAGCTGTGTGAAAGTGAGAGGGTAGAGTACAGAGTGGTTTGAGTTTAGAAATGGTCTGAAGCAAGGAAGTGCGTCCTCACCCCTAATGTTCACTGTAGTGATGGACGAAACAATAAAGGAAATGGTAGAAAGGAGAGGGAAGTATGAAAACAAAGGTGTTTGCAAATGACCCAATGATGTGGACCCATGAGGGTGAAAAGAATTTCAAAGGCAGTTGTATGCATGGGATTAAGTGGTAGAATGGTATGGAATAAGGTTTAATGTAAGGAAGAGTAAGATAATGGTTACAACAAGGAAGAGAGACAGATGATATAATAGGAGGGGTCAGATGAAGATAATGGAAATAATTTAAATACCTAGATAGGGTGATAAAAGAAAGTGGAAAAAACAGAAGAGAAATCAGTGAGAGAAGGAGTTAAGCATAAGTTTTTTCAGAAGTGCTAAATTTATAATTTGGAGCAGGGATGTGCCAAGGAAGTATATATACTGACGTAATGGAAAAGTGGGTAATCAAGGAACAGGATAAAAGTAGAATTCAATCGTATGAAATGAAATTTCTGAAAAGTACTAATGGATAGGATGAGAAATGAATGGGTGAAAGAAGGGTTAAGGAACAGCCATTGAATGAAAAGTTAGAGAAGGCATGACTAAGGTGGTATGGTCAAGTGAGGAGAATGTAGGATAAAAATATACCAAAGAAGATGCTGGATATTGAAGTGAGGGGCAAGATTTCAAGAGGAAGACCTAACTAGAGGTAGCTGAAGAAAGTGCAAAAAAATGTAGTAGATAGAGGGGAAGGCTGGTCATTGTGGAGGGGAAGAAGTTGTTGGTAGAAAGGAAAAGTTGGGGAGGCCTATGTTCCAAACGGACCCAGCCAGTGGCTGTAAATTGTTCATAAAGATGATGAGGAACAAGTTGACAACGGAAATAAGAGTTATATGTGAGTGTGAGGATAGTAATGTGGGGGTTCAGGTAGGATTTGGGGATCAGGAAACCGCAGATCCTTTCTAAATAGAACTATTCTAATGATCATTCTGAGTGCACTTTGAAAATGAGTGGGACTTGTAGATGAATAAAGGAATAAAGGTTTTGTAAATTTAGCTATATGCGAAGATATATTATTTGATTCATACTTTCTAACATAGGGTCTAATAATATTTAAAGTGTATGTATGCTCCATAATTCCATAGTAATTTTATTATTGGGTTTGTATTTACCCGTGTCCATAGAGAGATGGTCCTCCATAGCCATACCCTCTTGCAGTGACAGTTTTTGGTGGTGAGAACAGCAGCCCACACAAGTGCTTGTGGTCGTAGTTGTCTGAATTGCACACAGACAAGGTACTCTTCAACATGTTGTTGAGTGTGGTAGCCAGACGGGTGAGTAACCAACTGCCTGCTGCCTGCTGGGACATGACTGGGCTCAACATACTCGCCACTGTCAAAACAACACTTAGACATTAATATTTGGTGACGTGGTGGTCTAGAGGTAAGGTGTCAGACTTCTGTGATGGAGGTCTGGGGTTTGATCCTCGGCCCTGGCACGGTTTTATCTGATTTCCAAACCCTTCCTTCACCTCTGACAAGACCTGTATTAATCACAATTTGTGAATGTGTAGAATACCAGGCCTCCACCGTGGTTCGGATCCCACGATAAACTGCAGGTCCTCCATTTCATCTCACAATCACCCTACCATTACACACACACATTACATAACTTTAACAAAGCTTTTGACACCAGTAACCACAATATTCTTCTTGCTAAATTACAAACAAACTTTCATTTTTCAGTAGTTCAGCTCAATGGATGCTGTCATACCTAACTGACCGCCAACAATGTGTCATGATAGGTGACACTCGGTCAACATGGTGTTCAGTGACCTCTGGAGTGCCACAAGGTTCGGTCCTTGGTCCTCTCCTTTTCTCAATGTTTATAAATGATCTTCCAAGTTGTTTGCAACATTCTCAACTTCATATATATGCCGATGATTTCCAACTTTATTTATCATCCTCTCTTTCTCATATCGATAGTGCCGTGGATAATATGAATGCTGACTTAAGTGCAACACATAATTGGTCACTTCTAAATGGTCTTAATGTCAATCCTAAATAATCTCAATCTATTGTTATAGGGCCAAAATAATTACTATCCACATTGAGTTTCACGTCTGTACAACAAATAAATTTAAATAGCAGCCCTACTCCATTTGTGCCGATTGTTAATAACCTTGGTTTACATATAAATGAAAACCTAACATGGAATAATCATGTGAAACAAATATGTAAAAAAGTGTTCTTTGCCTTACACTTACTTAAGCATCTGAAAAAATGTATACCAATGAATATTAAATCCACTTCTATCCAATCCCTTATCCCCCCGCTTTTCAACTATTGTGATGTAGTTTATAATGACCTGAGAGCTGACCTTGCGGCAAGACTACAAATACTCCAGAACACATGTGTTAGAGTTATATTCGACTTGGCTACGACTTAAAGAAAGACGAACTCTACACTCGATGACAATCATAAAGAAACTATTGACTTCTAACTCAATACCCACAAAACGCTCACTCAACTCTAATAATAATTTTAACACTCGATCACAAGAAAACTCAACTTTATTCATTCCTCTCCATAATTCCAATCATTACTCAAATTCTTTCACTGTTTCAGCTTCTCGTTCATGGAATAACCTAAACAATGATGTAAAGAAATTAGAACTGAATGGTTTCAAGCGAAAAGTCGCGAATAATCTATGTGTGGAAGCTCATTCGTGAGATTGAGGAGTGTGAGACGTAATCACACCGTGTGTGTGTGTGTGTGTGTGTGTGTGCGCGCGCGCACACACGCGCATTTTCATATTACGTAATCCTTGTGTATTTTAGCTCTAGTTTTTATACTTTTTTGTGTTCTTATATATATGTATATATATATTATTTTGTTAAACTTCATTACAATTTTATTGGTTAAGTGTAAGAAAGGTCAGTAGCCTTAACTTCGCCATTAAAGTCGATTATTATTATTATTATTATTATTATTATTATTATTATTATTATTATTATTGTGGTCTTGTTACAGCATTTTTATAATATTGGGTAACACGGTGGACTTTGTTTATTTCTATCGCATCCTTACACTTGGAGGACTCTGTGACTCTGTAACTTTGCATGTAATTCCTTGTCTGAACCAAACGTCGTTTTAAATAAGATACAAAATGCACCATTACATACAAAGAACATAGATTTCTGAAGAGAGGGGTGGCTAAGTAAAGACTCTCTAACCCCTCTCCACTCTTGGCTGCAGCTATGGCACCGACTATTATTCTTAACACCTCCTTGTAGACAGATAAAACCCAACATAGAACATCTACTTCTAAACAAATACAACCTAACATAGAAAATATACTTCTAAACAAATACAACCTAACATAGAACATATACTTCTAAACAAATACAACCTAACATAGAACATATACTTCTAAACAAATACAACCTAACATAGAACATATACTTCTAAACAAATACAACCTAACATAGAACATATACTTCTAAACAAATACAACCTAACATAGAACATATACTTCTAAACAAATACAACCTAACATAGAACATATACTTCTAAACAAATACAACCTAACATAGAACATCTACTTCTAAACAAATACAACCTAACATAGAACATATACTTCTAAACAAATACAACCTAACATAGAACATATACTTCTAAACAAATACAACCTAACATAGAACATCTACTTCTAAACAAATACAACCTAACATAGAAATTAACTTCTAAACAAATACAACCTAACATAGAACATATACTTCTAAACAAATACAACCTAACATAGAACATATACTTCTAAACAAATACAACCTAACATAGAACATATACTTCTAAACAAATACAACCTAACATAGAACATATACTTCTAAACAAATACAACCTAACATAGAACATATACTTCTAAACAAATACAACCTAACATAGAACATATACTTCTAAACAAATACAACCTAACATAGAACATATACTTCTAAACAAATACAACCTAACATAGAACATATACTTCTAAACAAATACAACCTAACATAGAACATATACTTCTAAACAAATACAACCTAACATAGAACATATACTTCTAAACAAATACAACCTAACATAGAACATATACTTCTAAACAAATACAACCTAACATAGAACATATACTTCTAAACAAATACAACCTAACATAGAACATATACTTCTAAACAAATACAACCTAACATAGAACATATACTTCTAAACAAATACAACCTAATGTTAAAACATGTTTAAAATATCATGCTTGTTTAGGCCTAACCTCTCAACCAATAGTGTGGTTGCCCAATAGTGTGGCGCATGAATACATTCATTAAAGCACTTTTTCTTTTACTGTCTTGTTGGCGTCATGTAACAGTCATGTTGAACTTTTACCGTGTGCGGTCTGTTAAGTAAGAACAGTGTGTTCCAAACATCAAATAAAACATTTAATAGGTTATGGGCCCAGGCACCCAACAACTGCGTAAATATCCACGTAATATTTCGTAAAAACTGTCCGTCGGGCAATTCACAAATCCGTTTTGTGAATTCGCGTTCGCGTTAGGAAGCGACGTGATTCGCCATTTATTTATGTAGGTTCGCGCGATCAGCAAACAAACAGCTTTGTGTTTTGTGTTTGAAGTTATATAATCCGCCAGACCAAATTAGAAATAATGGCCGAGAAGTTTGACGTGGCACACGTAGATAAGTTTGACGGCAATAATTATCATCAATGGAAATTTCAAATGAAATGTGCCCTAAGGGCAAAAGGAGTCTTTGATGTTGCAAAAGGCGCCATAGAAAAGCCGGCAATAGACAAAGAGAAGGAACTAGAAAAGTGGAACAAAGACGACGCAATTGCTATGTTTACACTCACTACAGCAATGGAACTATCACAGATCACATTAGTTGAAAATTGTGATTCGTCTAAATAAATGTTAGAGAAATTAGACTCTATCTTTGAGCAGAAATCAGAAATGAACAAAATGCTAGTCCACGAACGCTTTCATCAATACAAGATGGACGCCAACGACTCCACTGCTCAGCATATTGCCAAGATAGAAAATCTCGCGCGACATGTGAGAGAGACTGGTGAACAACTCAGCAATGTTACTATAATGACTAAAATTCTTGGTAGTCTACCTCCCAAATTTAGAAACTTCAGACAAGATTGGCTTTCACTAGACGAGGCTAGACAGACAATCCCAAATATGACGGCACGTCTGTTGGATGAAGAGGCCAGTCTCACATCAAATGAACAATCGGAAAGTGCATTTTCATCTTCGACAAATTTGAAAAGCGATTTTCAAAAGTCTAATAACTTTCAAAAGTCCAATCAAAAACAAAAGAATAGATCAGGAAAACCAAGGGTAACGTGCTATAATTGCCAAAGAAAAGGACATTACGCAAGTGACTGTCGTGCACCTAAGAAGCCCCGAGAAAACGGACAGCAAAACACTCACAGTGACCGTTCCCAACAAGGTCATTTCTCAGCATTCAGTGCAGAGAAGCAAGATGTTATGCTAATGTCAGCAGTCACCACCGAAGATAACTTGACAATGGACAGTGGCGCTTCTGCACACATGACTAATCGTCGTGATTATTTTTATAAGTTTGAAGAGACTGTAGAAAATACGAGTGTCGTACTTGGAAACAACCAAGGTCTTTCTGTGAAGGCAAGAGGAAGCATTAAAATAAAGAAATTTATCAGAGGTAATTGGTATGACTAAACTATCACAAATGTGTTGTATATTCCTGAACTAAGAAAAAGTCTTTTCTCTGAAGGTGTAATAACTGAAAAAGGGATAAAGATCCTTAAGGAAGACAGATATGCAGAAGTTTACGAAAACGGTGAGCTAGTAGCAAGTGCGGTCCGTGAAACCAACAATCTGTATCGAATGTTATTCCGCACAGTGATCCCACATCAAGATGGCCTAAATTTCACTGTAGGTGGAAGTCTAAAATTGTGGCACGAGAGACTCGGACATATAAATATGAGAACTCTGCGTGAAATGGTCACCAAAGGCTTGGTCGAAGGTGTAAATATTAATGACCTTGAAGATTTCTTCTGCGAGTCGTGTCAGTATGGCAAACAGCACAGGTTACCATTTTCGCCCTCAAAGCATGCCAAGGCCAAACCAGGCGAATTCATTTACAGTGACGTGTGTGGTCCAATGTCAACACCATCAGTTCAGGGTGCTAAATATTTTGTATTATTTAAGGATGACTGTTCAGGCTATCGTGTTGTATTTTTCATCAAGCACAAAGCGGATGTTGTTGTGTGTTTCAAAGATTTTGCAAACATGATAAAGAATAAATATGAATATTCTATTAAGACCCTACATACTGACAATGGGACAGAATACTGTAATCAGGGAATGAAAGAGTATATGTCAAAACATGGAATTGAGTTTGAAACAACGGCACCTTATACTCCTGAGCAAAATGGTAGAGCCGAACGTGACATGAGAACCATAATGGAAAGTGCACGTTCAATGTTATATGCAAAGAATATGCCAACATATTTATGGGCAGAGGCAGTAAACACAGCTGTTTACATTCTAAACAGGACTCCAACCTCTCAAGCACCAAACTCGACACCCTATGAAATATGGAGTGGAAAAAGGCCTGTAATGTCACATTTAAGAATCTTTGGCAGTGAGGCATACATGCATGTACCAAAGGAACTGCGAAACAAACTGGCGCCGAAAAGCAAGAAACTTACTCTTGTAGGCTATGATAGAAACTCAAGCAACTATCGTTTGCTGGATCAAAATACACAGAAAATTACAGTATCAAGAAATGTGATTTTCAATGAGAATTCATTCCTCAAAGAAATACTGTAGTCCCAGTAGTGATAGAAAACACACATTCTGATCAAATAATTCAGCAGGAGGACGCAGGCCCTCAACATTCTGAACAGAACGATGAAGAACCCAGGCACATTGAAGCAAAGTATGAGCTGCGACCAAGAGATGTCATCAGGCCTCCCAAACGCTATGAAGCTAACCTAGTGGAAATATATGTACCACAGACCTACGAGGAAGCAATGAAGAGTCCCGATGCAGGGCAGTAGACTGATGCAATCAAAGAAGAACTTGATGCGCTGGAAAAGAACAACACTTGGGTGCTAGTGTCATTACCTCCTGGTAAAAATGCTATAGGTTCAAAATGGGTCTTCAAAGTAAAACGCACCAGTGATGGAAACATTTCACGATATAAATCAAGACTGTGCGCTAAAGGTTTCACACAGAAAGAAGAAGTCGACTACAATGACACATACTCTCCCACAACACGGTATGACTCTATACGAGTCTTACTCGCTATCGCAGCTCAACAAAACTATGAAATAATGCAGTTTGATGTGAAAACTGCATTTTTGTATGGTGAACTCAAGGAAGATATCTACATGCTTCCACCAGATGGAATCAATATTGACCAAAACCTTGTCTGCAAATTAAGAAAGTCACTATATGGCCTCAAACAATCATCGCGTTGTTGGAACGAAAGGTTTGACGGTTTCCTGAAAATGTTTGGATTCAGCCAAAGTACTGCAGATAAATGTGTTTATCGAGGGGATTTCAATAAATCTAAGGTTCTGCTTGCGTTATATGTTGATGATGGGCTGATCATGGCTGAAAACCAAATGGCACTACAACATGTACTCGATAAACTGAAGACAACCTTTGAAGTCACAATCAGTGAACCACATTACTTTGTGGGTCTGTAAATAAAACGAAATAATGTGAACGGATCAATATTTCTACATCAAGCCAACTATATCAAACAAATAATCAAGAGATTCAATCTTGAAGACTCTAAGCCAGTCAGTGTGCCTGCTGATCCATAAACTCACTTGAGGTCAAATATAGGGGAAAATGAAGAAATAAAAGTACCCTATCGAGAAGCTGTTGGCAGCTTGATGTTTGCTGCAATAGTTAGTCGGCCAGACATTATGTACGCAGTTGGAAACGTGAGTAGATACTTGTCAAACTATGGACCAAGTCATTGGAATGCAGTCAAACGCATCTTAAAATACCTAAAAGACACATCCAGCTATGGCATTGAATTTACAAGGAGTGAGAATCCACCCCCATTAATTGGCTTCTCAGAATCTGACTTCGCAAATGATTTGGACACCCGACGCTCCACAACTGGATACCTCTTTCAATTGAGTAATGACCCTATAACATGGGCTAGTCAACGTCAACAAACGGTTTCCCTTTCCACTACCGAAGCTGAGTACATCGCTGCATCAACTGCGGCTTAGACATCTTCTACTTGACATTGGGAAACAGTGGGAGAGGCCACAGTTTTAGCGGTTGATAATCAGAGTGCAATGCGCCTTGTGCGAAACCCAGAATTCCACAAGAGAACCAAACATATAGACATACGTGAGAAGTATGAGAACGGTGAGATTGACATCAAGCATGTACCCTCTGAGGACCAGTTAGCAGATATACTAACCAAACCTCTTCCACGTTATCGTTTTCAGACACTCCGTGGTGCAATTGGAATGACAAGACTGGAGAGCTTATAAATGCTTCTCATTGACATTGATATGTATATAAAGCTGTTTATTATTTTTGTTTTGTTGTTGAAGCTAATTAGTAACTACACTATAAATAAGTCATATTTCTAACCATTTGCAAGACTGTAAACAAGCATTCATTTAGTGGGAGTGTCAAAACATGTTTAAAATATCATGCTTGTTTAGGCCTAACCTCTCAACCAATAGTGTGGCGCATGAATACATTCATTAAAGCACTTTTCCTTTTACTGTCTTGTTGGCGTCATGTAACAGTCATGTTGAACTTTTACCGTGTGCGGTCTGTTAAGTAAGAACAGTGTGTTCCAAACATCAAATAAAACATTTAATACCTAACATAGAACATATACTTTTAAGGCCATTACTATCACTGACAACTCTCGATTAGTTGTGGAATTTCAGGCTTCCACCACGGTTCGGATCCCAAGTTAAACTGTAGGTCCTCCATTTCATCTCACAATCATCCTAACATTACACATTAGTGTAAGCGTGTATAACCCTAACGGGTAGAAAGATGCAGTGCTAGTAATAATAATACTATGAGTTTTATGGCTTGCAATAAGTTGTAGAACAAGGTCTCCTCAGTTTTTGTATTTCTGACTTGTTTCGCCTTTTTATTGATTTTTTGTGCATAGTGAGCGAATCAAAACAATATTTTCCATACTTTGACACAGGGTGGGACATTCTTTACTTGACGCCCTGCCTGTGTGATCATACAGGTCGCAAACACAAAAGGCCATTATCACTAGTGACAATAGTTTATATAGCGTTTCTAAGAGATATAAGAACCAACAGACTGAAATATAATGCACAACGATCTGGAACAAACTAAAAAAAGGTAAAAAAAAAATTTTTAATATATTTTATCTAGTTAAGGTGAGGAAAGGGAGCTTAGCATAGTGATAAAAATATAATAATTTTAAAACTACCAACATGAAATAAACAATTTTTTTTAGAGAAAATCAGAAAAAAAAATAAAGATAAAAATGTTAAGGAACATTCAAACAAACCAACGACAAACTTTAAACAAAAAGTGTTTAAGTCTTAAAATAATGTGAAAGAGCTACTACGAGAAAAAATTATTGAGGCTTTACAAACGGAATAAATGAAAATTTTTGCAAAAAGGTATTCAAAATGAACCAAAAATAAATTTGGATTGCAAAGATAAACTATCTATTCTCAATAGTTGTATGTGAGCATGTGGAAATATCAATTTTTAAAAGTTGTACGTGTGCATGTGGAGAATATGGCTGCCAAAAAGGCGTCAATACCCGCTCCTAGTGTAAATAATTATATCATATGTTGTATTTTTTTGAAGGAACCATCCGAACAAACGAAGAACAAAAGATTGCAATCATAAAAATAAGGATTTTTAAAAGATTGGGGAGGGGGTCAACTTCGTGGACGTAAAATGTAAACATACAATTTATGAGCGTATAAAAACTGTTCAATCTATTTTTTCCAGAACAATCCGGAACAAACTAAAAACAAATTATTGCAATCATAAAAACTTGAATTTTTAAATTGGGGAGGGGCAACTGTTATTTGTTATGCTATTTCGGTGGCGTGGTTAGCTAGCATCTAGTTTCATGTTGAGCTAAACCGTCAAAGACGGGGGAGCTCGAGGTTCGAATCACAGTGGGGTGAACTGGGGTAGTTTTTCACTCTAACTTTACGAAAATGCGATTTCAATCTTACCAATTCCTGATATATTAATGTAATTAGTACTTAAGCGCATAACGTGAACAGGTAGTAGGACGCGGTGCTAAAATGTGTCAAGTTCGTGTGATCTATAAATAATATGTGCGCCAGATAACATTTGAGTTTCCATTTTAGAAACAGGTTATGAGAAGGTCGGAGTTTTATCTGGCAGAGAAATATTTTTGGGGGTAGATTTTCATAAATCGTTTTCCACTTCCAAATCTGGAGAATTGATATGCATTCCCTTACTAGATCTAATTTATTCAGCCTTAATTCTTTCTTGTGTTAAATATTAGACATGTAAACGATGGGAAGCTGTGTGTATGTGTGTGTGTGTGTGTGTGTGTGTGTGTGTAGACGGATATTATAAGTTTTAATAAATATTCAGGGTAAACTAAACAAATTCACGCCATAGTATTCAATGTTATAGATTCCTTCATCAGCGTCGAGCATATTTAGGTTTTTTTTTCTAATAGACTTTCAATTCACTTTCCATGCAAATTTGGGAACACTTTTTATAATTTTGGATTGCGGTTTAAGTGGCTAAATTATATGTGTGAATGTTATTTATCATGTCAACAAAAAATATTTTAGAGCATTAAATCATATATAAAATACTATTTAATGTTACTTATGAATTTTGGTAAAAGTTATATATAATATTTCATCAAAATATAGTTGCGAACTTTAAATAATATTTAAAATTGTATTCTATAAAACTGTTTTTTCTAAAATAATTTTCCTTGGTGGCTTAGTTGACTGACGTGCTTGTTTCGATAAAGTGGCAGACGGTCAAGGATGGGGGAGTTCGAGGTTTGAATCTCGGTCGGGTAAACTAGGTGTGTTTTCCATTCTCCTCTACGCAAATGTAGATTCAACCTTCCCAATTCCTAATCCAGTTGGAATCGCGGTTCTGTTTTTTCTTTCAATCTGTTTTAATATTTAATTTGTTTGAAGTGTACATAGAGAAGAACCTCTTAAAGATTGTTGAACTCTCTAAAAAGAGTGCAGAGTGATAGATATCCCACTTTGAGATGCAGTTGGCTACGCGGCAG
>JBCFYV010003104.1:0-29491 GCA_039000515.1 Timema cristinae
ATTATTTTAAATTGTATTAGTAAGCATAAAATTTGTTTTAAAAATATGTTTATAAAAACATACAGGCTATTTGTGCCTACCTCAATAATCTTTTTTAAGAATAATTAAACAATTTAAATAAAAAAAAGTATTTACATTAGGCCTAGCTTTGAATTTTGTATATAGGTGGATTTTTTGGGAAAACTAAATTAATGGGTTTTTATGACATAAAAATGTGCTTGATTAAAATCATATTTAGTAATCATAATTATTATATTATTATTATTATTAATTATTATTATTATTATTATTATTATTATTAATTATTATTAATGTGAAAATAACGATTGATGTTTGGAACGCAAAAGTCTGATATTTGGCCTAATGGTTGACAACGCAACACGCATATCATTCTAAAGGTAAGCAGTCTATTTGTTGCTTTGGAATTTATTATTGCCATTGTTGAGAAGGCTTGCTCGCACAAATAGGAAGTTGAGAAGGGAAAAAGTAGGTGTGTGGCCTTTCTCACTCGGTTAGAATAATCCTTCACCAGTCCAAGCCAAAAAACAGCCAACTGATGGATCTCTTATTGTCAAATTTAACGACTTTGCCTACTTGGAGATTTCGAAGATTTTTGCGAAGCGCTTAACTTGACGCGCCTAAGCAGTCTAAGCGCTATCACACTTAAGACACAAATGTATGAAATAGAAAGGGAGGGAATAAAATATAATTTCATCCTGCTGGCCCTTGTTTAACTGCTGATAACCCTTCCGCTCTCCCTCTGACTAGTTTACACACTCACCATACTATTTGTGCCCTGTAAAATTTGACTGGCTTTTTAAAATTCCCTTTTTACATTATTTACTACTCTAGATAGACATATGCTTCTATGAATTTTTTAAGCTACACCTGGCAGAAAGATTCTTGCCGGTAATTTTGGTTACCAAGCCAAATATCCTGAGTTCTAGATGAGTTATAAAAAATTGGCCTACAAAAAAATTCTTAAAGATACAAATAATAATTTTGTGGCACAGTAAGACTATTGTAAGAATTATGTAATAATTTATGGTTTTTGTTTCAATGTTTTATCTTCAAACTCTAGTATTTTTCATTTTATTTTATTTTCTATAGCCTATTTTCTTCATAATTTTTACCCTCGAAATCTGGGGTGCCACTGGACAATCTCGCGACACCTCTAAGTGCTGCGGCACACTGGTTGAGAATCCCTGATCTAGAGAGTCAGTTAATTCAATATTTATAATTTTAACTTTAAAAACACTTGTCAATTCGAATTTAATATTAATATAGCTCTACTTTTTTTATTTAGCAATATATCTTTTAAGACATAAATATGTTAGATAGGCTTATAAAATGTTCAATAATCTTATAATGATGATCTTGTTTGGTTTTTTAAAATACGCATACAATATTAAACCTATTAATATTATTTTAAATAATCACCTAGTTACACAATCTCAATGATAATGGACAGCTTTTAATTTAGCTTGTTTAATTATTTTTAAATAAGAATGTTTCAGTAACATAGGGCCTACTAGGCTTAATCACCATACATATTTTTAAGAAGAATATATAAAAATAAAGAGCATAAAACTTCAGACTTTAGCGAAATAATGAGACGTGACAGTAGAACTAAAGTCATTTGGCCTAAAAATGGATTAATTTGACCCAAACCCATTTGGCCTAGAAATCAATTTAATCAAAATTCAGTTGGCTTTAAGTTTATTGGCCTAAAGTCATTTGGGCTCTAAAGAATTTTAAATGAAAAAAATCTATTTTGTTAAGTTCATCATAATTCAGTTGGCCTAAAATCATTTGGACTAAAAACTAACTTCGCATAAAGTCAGTCGGTCTAGCCTCATTTAACCTAAAGTAATTTATCCTAAAACTTAACTTAGTTTAGAGTCAGTTAGCCTAAAGTCATTTAGCTTAACGTCAGGCTAAAAAATAAAGTTAAAACCATCAGGTATCTTCGGAAAGTTCTTTATAAACATTGACATTTATGAATCACTGACATTATACCTTTCATATCTGTGAAATTGAATAGTAAATTAATGTATAACTTTAAATGTAAAATATCTATTTCATAGTATGCCTTAAAATTAAAAATCGCTAAAGCGATGTTAACTAAATATGCAAATCATTTTGGAGCTATTTTTAAATTTAAATAACGACGGCATGTGAAAGAATGTCTGCGTATCAACACCAATATCAGAATTCCCTTAAATATAAACTTGAATGTTTTTTTTATATAAGTCCAGACTTTACTTTTATATTAAAAACTAATGAACTCATATTTTCAAAAAATGAGAACTTTTTATCAGAGAATGGTTTGGAGAGAACAGGAAAGACTACGTTTACACAATAACAGGTACCATATCTGGCCGCACGGAGGCGCCATTATCGTACTAGTTCCATCTAGCTATGAGATACCTAACTAAATTCAAAATTGAAGGTCTGCAAAGAGTTTCGTCCATTTTTCACGCGCTTTATTGGTTACATACAGTTAATTTCTTGGACGTGACAAACTATAACCAAGCTTATTTGCTATTATCTTTACTTAACCTACGATTCCATTATTACTGTTTCAGGCACCCGACGAGATTTAGACAACTTTGGTGGTGCTCAGCTGTCAGGTGAAGGTGAGTAATTAAATTAAAGCTCCAAGTTGGATTTTCTGTATTATCTTACCAATACACTAAATATTTCTATATTGAAATAATTAATGAGAAGTTTAATTTTGGTATTTTGGTTGAACTGAACCATTACTTGTGTTTTCATAATTTTCTTAGTAATCTGTCTGCGCTTTTTTTTCCTGAGAAATGGCCTCATAACCCCAGCAAACATCTAGGAAGATTGAGAAATTTCAACACAATTGTGACACACAGCTCGCATTGGTGGTCGCATAATCTAACGCATCACTCTCGCATTAGATTGGATTGCTGGTGATGGGGAAGATAGGGGTTTAAATACCAGTTGAGTGTTTTGAGGGTTGTTTTTCATACAGGATTTCCCACTCTCCTCCCACACAAATTTGGCTACATTTACAAAATATTCTACCTTTATCCTCTCTCCTAAGATTATTGGATATATGAAGATATTTTGAACGGGTAGTAGGACGCTCTGAATTCAATGTATGTGTGTGTATGTTCATGCACATGCGTGCGTATATATGTAGTGAAATGATTTGCAAATTTAATGAAGTTGGGTTGATGTTAATTTTTTTTCTCCTTAATCTATATTTTAATCTATTTCCAAAAACTAAATTGTTCTCTATGTGTTGACTAAATATTTATTACATTGATGGTGACAAAATCTTCAAATACGAGTTATCTGTGATTTTAACTTAAGGCCCTGCCTACCCTCTCTGGCGGTGTGTTGAGCTTTCAGCTCTAAAATAGATGGCGTTGCTAACGTTATACAAACTGGTGGATTCCAGCCATCAGGTTGGCAGAATTACTGGTTTGTTTAAACAATTGGGAGACTGGCGACCGGTAATCAGTAAAGGCAGCAAGCAAACTTTTTTCCAAGAATTGAGAGAGATAAGAAGTGTAGTGCCGGACCGTAAAGTGTGTAGGCGACCAAGTTTGACTAAACGTGGGGAGACATAACGTCAAGATACAATCACACTCTCGAGCAGAAAAATTAGCTTATTCATTCCAGTCAGCTAGACGTCCATTAACCTGTAGTACCACTTTTGAATTTAGAACCTTTTTGATGCCAAAGTTTAGTACTAGTTTTGTACCGTTTTGTACCCGTGCCCGTTTTGAGTAATTAGCATTTCAACGTGGTGACTCCAGGTTAATGCTGTTGTACCACTCTTGAATTTTTTTATACCAAAGTTTTGTACTAGTTTTGTACCGTTTTGTACCCGTGCCCGTTTTGAGTAATTAGCATATCAAAGTGGCGACTCAAGGTTAATGCTGTTTTACTACTTTTTAATTTTGAACTTTTTTTGATGCCAAAGTTTGTACCGTTTTGTACCAGAAAGAAAAAGTATTGTACCCGTACCCGTTTGGAGTAATTAGCATATCAAAGTGAGTACTCCACGTACTCGAGGTAAATGCGGTTGTACCCCTTTTGATTTTGAACTTTTTTTGATGCCAAAGTTTTATAATAGTTTTGTACCGTATTGTAACACAAATAAGTTTTGTACCCGTACTCATTTTCAGTAATTAGCATATCAAAGTAGTGACTCCAGGTTAATGCTGTTGTACCACTTTTGAATTTTTTCATGCCAAAGTTTTATACTAGTTCTGTACCGTTTTGTACCACAAAGAGAAAGTTTTGTACCCGTACCCATTTTGAGTAATTAGCATATCAAAGTGTCACGTGACTCCAGGTTAATGCTGTTGTACCACTATTGAAATTTTTTCAAATAAATATCTGGTGAGGGTAGTGATAAATAATAATGTACACTTATTTATCAGAGAAAAATTTATTTAAGGTAAAATTAGATATAACTTATTTTTGAAGATTTTGTCACTAACTAAAATAAATAACCTATACGAGATAGTATGTAGCTTACGATTTTGTCGTACCATTTATTTGAGTTTATTAGTAAGCAGGTAAATTAAAAAATAACTAAAATTTAATGTGCCAAATTTGGCCACTGTGCTTTGGCTAATTTTTAAAATTTAAAGGCTAAGGAGGCAATAACATATTTTAAAAGCGGTTTCATTTCGAAGACTATAACAATTTTGACTATAAATATATCTGTTATTTTTATTACTGATATTACCACGTCATGTTATACGCATATATGATAATCTAATTGGGTGGTAATGAGGAAAGAAGCATTTGAGAAGTTATCTACCAGCATTTTTATTTTGGAAGATGGGGAAACAATTTAGGAAAAACTACCCTCAATAGACTCGACCAGGATTTGCACCCCAAGTGCTCCGCTATCAGAAGGCCAATTTAACACTAGTGACACCTTAGACCACTCAGCCACTGAAGTGGATATCTGTTATTTAAAACGGTGTTTACAGTTTTAAAACATCTATAGGATTTACACAATTTTCCAGAAATAAATGTTTTTGGGAATAATTTTTTATCCTATTGGTAGAGTTTAACTTGAGTAATATCTCCATGGTGTCAGCCTGCAAGCAGGCTATACCAATCGAGAGGCTGCCGTATGTTGGCAAAGATAGGGCCAACATTTTCAAGCTGAGGGTGCCATGTGGTTAGCACAACGAGCCCTCCAGACTTCTATCTCAGTTTTCTAGACTGAAGCGCTACTTATTCATTCAAGTAGCTCCTCATTTGTCCTCACGAGGTTGATTTTGGTTCCGTTTCAGACCCACTGCTTCACAGACACAATTAGGGGCACTGGGGATCGAACTTGGGACTTCAGTATCTGAAGCCAGTAAATCTGACCACTATACAACAGAGGCGGTCGGTTATCA
Source organism: Timema cristinae (assembly GCA_039000515.1). NCBI lineage: Eukaryota > Metazoa > Arthropoda > Insecta > Phasmatodea > Timematidae > Timema > Timema cristinae. The sequence goes on from JBCFYV010003104.1 coordinate 5,406, forward strand.
AATACTTACTTACTTACTTTATGGCATAGGGAACACAAAAGTTCATTAACTCTAATGGTTTTAAATATATTTTACTTATCATCGGCTTCATGTCGTGGTCAATATTTCTAAAGTGCTATGACTGAGCACTGAGTGCGTAAATTAATCAGCTCAATAACTTGACTAGTTCGATTCCCTGTTAGGTTGAAATTACTTAGTACTAGCGTGATACGAACTCGGCCAAGGCACAAGAGCTTTTGAACATACAATAAGTGCGTTACAGAGTGTTAGTAACATTTACTTTCAGCTAAGAGCTTTTTTTAAAAAAAAAAAATTACTTGAAATATCAGAATAATCGCTACATTGTTATATAGAAGTATTTATTTGTATCTTAATTTTGATATTATTTCTACAGTAAATAAAATAGTATCGCTGCTCATCCATTGTACTTAAATTAGTAGATACAGATAGCCTAAGCGCCAGTAATATGCATACCATTAAAAAAACTTACCCTTTACTACAATAAGTTAAATAATCAATTATATCTTTGATTTTCTTTGTGCGCCCTTTCTTCATAAACTTGTTATTCACAAGGATATAAAATAATATTTTGTAAATACTTCTCCACCTCAAAATTTATACTATCCCTTGGATTTTGTTCGAAAGCAACAAAGGTCACATATTGTTAATTATATAAAAAGTAATCACCGTGGGTACTTATTGTTCGGGATTCGATACATTTCTTCCGAAACGAGCGCACAAACTGCGAGAATGCAACAGGTTCAAATTAAAAGTAATCACATTTAACACGCTAATAAAATAAAATTAACATTTTCACATCTTGACTACCAAAAACTTTGTTCATTAACTTTTTGAAAAATAGCTTATTCCAAAGTCCAATGAGAGTCAAATCCTAGACCGTAAAATAAAAACTAGCATATAAAATTATACTGAGAACGTCTCCAAATTACATTTAGACCAAATTTTATTTAAAATAACTATGTTTGATATTAGCAGGAATGTTTAATTTTATTTATTATAATAGTGGATTAAAAATTCAATGTACAGTAGTTTTCATTTACTTTGAATATTAACACTTATTATTACAATGTGTAGTGCTAAAGAATGAGAAAACTCAAGAAAGAATATAAGATAAGAGTGAAGAATTGTACATGTTTTACTGTCTCAGTTAAATAAGGACTAATGTCATAAAACTTTGTGTATGGAGAAGCATGTGGCTTTTTCTTTGTAAATAATGTATCACTAGAGTAATACTCTCATTGAAGTAAGTAGGGACCAACTATATTTATTCACACAGCAGTTAACACTTTGTGAGTATTTTAGTTACTGAATATATTAAGATGTTTAATTGTTTATATTTAATTACGCAAATTTTCATAATTGGACATTGGCCCTTCTTATCCTAACGTACATGGTATTAATGTTTCTTTGACTCAAGAAGGTCACAGATATTAGTTTAACCTTCCATTGCCGCCTGCATTCCGATACAGCAGGTTAGCCAACGCTTGCAAAACGATACTAGCTTGTAAATGGGTAAAGATCATACTAACGGCACCTATTATCAGCTATGACAACTAGTTTCAGAAGGAAAAGTTGTATTTAAAACCATGTATTTTGACTAGAGAGTCGACTTGGGAGTCGTTAGAGCTCAATATCGTCGTGATTATTGAAGCTAACCCAAATTAAAAAATATGTCTAAAAAGAAAAATAAATTATTCATTAAATAGTATGTTATAAACAAACACTCTAGCTTAATTGTACAAAGAAAATAAATAAATCCATTAATAATTTTTGTTTTCCCATTTAAAATGCATTGGAATGGAAACATTTGAATGAAAATATTTCAATAACTATTTTTAGCATGGTTTGAAAATTCCATAAGAATTATGAAAGTTGCCCAGATATGTTACTAAAATAAATAAAAAACAACAATGTTGAATTATTAAATATATTTTGTTTTAAATTCTTTTGTTTAGAACCGTGCATTTATGGGTAGGCAGGGCCTTAAATAATTTTTTCTCTGATAAATAAGTATACAGTATTATTTATCACTACCCTCCCCAAATATTAATTTAAAAAAAATAGTTCAAGATTTTCTTAAAAAGGTGATTTATAAAGCAATGACCTGAGCTCGTTTCTACTCTGCTTAATAACATGACCCGGCTGCTAGGCCTTGTATCTATGGCCCATAGTTTTTATTGCAAGGAGGCCATCCTTAAATTACGTAAGGCTTTTTTATATGATTTTAGATCCTCCCTCCCTCGCGTTAGTTCCCTCCCACCTCTCTAGCTTACGTAGTTTTTAAAAATTTGGTAAGTCATGTTATTTTAATAATTTAGTTATTTTTAGACATGAGGATTGTTAATATCCCACTTTAGTGGCCACATGGTCTAAGGTGTCACCTTCGCAATAGATTAGTCTGCTGATGACTGGGAGATCGTGGCTCATTCATGATCGGGTGATATTTCCTAAATATTATCTCTCTCTCTCCACGCGAATGTGGGTACACTTCCTCTAAATTGAAACGTATTCATCCCTAACCCAATGGCGTAATTAGTTCATACCTAAACAGGCAGAATAATTAAGGAATTATACCCACATTTGCGTGGGAGAGTATAAGGAAACGATTGAATAAGATCTCCCCAATATACCCTCAGCAGGTATTTGAACCCCCAGACAGAAGCATCAAGCTGGCTAAGAAGGATAGGCTAATTTTTCTGCACGAGAGTATGATTGTATCTTAACGTTTTATCTCCCCACGTTTAGTCCAACTTGGTCGCCTACACTACAGTCCTGCACTACACTTCTTATCTCTTATCAGTTCTAGGAAAAGTTTGCTTTGCGGCCTTTACTGATTACCGGTCTCGGTCAGCCAGCCTCCCAATTGTTTAAACAAACCAGTAATGCTGCCAACCTGATGGCTGGAATCCACCAGTTTGTATAACGTTAGCAAAGCCATTTATTTTCAGAGCAGAAAGCTCAACACACCACCAGGGAGGGTAGGCAGAGCCTTAAGGGGGAACTCCCACCAAATATCTAAAATACTTGTACTACTAACCTCCTTAAATCTTATGGTAGTTATTATTTGATAGATTTGTAAATTTTTCTCCTATTAAAATAAAGGTTGTTTGTTACAACAAAAGTTATTTGGTTTCTGTAAATCCAACCATTAAAAAGATATAAAATATTGAACTTCAAAGTTTTGAAATAATTTTTATGATTTTTCTTCCATGATTATGCCCAAAATACCTTTTCAAAAATCTTATGTCTCTGTTTTCAAAAAGATTGTCTCTTTAGCTATTTCCTGAATAATTTATATTTTTTTTAAAAAAATATTAAAGATGTATTTTAATTAATAATTTGAACAAGGGTCGTATTTTAAAAAACTATATATATTAATTAAAAATAAACTTAAGAAAATATGTAAACAATTATTATTTCACCCCCTGCATAATTGAATACCTTTTCACCTGAACAGTTTTCTGAACCAGCACAACAAGTGTTGTATTTTTTAAAAGAGAATATCATTGTTTTTAAATTTGAGTCTACCAGCCGGTTGGTGTGTGTGTCTCGTGAAGCCATTTCCTCCACCACTCAACGACCCGCTAGCTCCCCTCACAGTTCCATGATGGTGTGTTGCAACTGACGTCCCAAACTGGTTTTAAAATAGACATTCTTCAGTGAGAATAGTTTTAATTGTTTTTGTTTGTTTTTTTACTATAAAAATGCAATACGTTTTAAGTAATATTATTTTATTTATGAAGTCCATGTGTGAATTTTTTTGTGTGTTGATATATTTGTGATAGTTTCAAACAAATTTATCAAATTTCACTAAGTAAACTAGTTTGAGACTTCTCTGCTATGGGTCCGGTGTTCAATCCTTCACCTCTGACAAGACGTGTATTAATCACAACTTGTGAATGTGTGGAGTGCCAGGCCTCCACAGTGGTTCGGATCCCACGTTAAACTGTAGGTCCTCCATTTGATTTCACAATCACCCTACCATTGCACCATAGCGTAAGTACTATAGTGTTCGAATTAATTGGGACAAAGGGAAAAAAACTATTTTTTCTAAAACCTTAGCTTTTAATCATTACACACCTTAAGTAGACTGATAAATATCTATATTAGTACTAAGTATGTCCTCCTTTAGCAGAAATGACCTCTTCAACACGTCTTGGCATTGACTCCACTAGTGTAGCGCACATGTTCTTGACTTCATAATCATGGAACCACACTTGTATAGCACATTTTATCATATGTTCTGTTGTCGTGCAATTCATCTTAGCTAAGCGATTCTTGAGAATATGCCATAAGTTCTCAATGGGATTTAGGTCTGGTGAATTACCAGGCCAATCAAGCACTTTTATTTTATTTTCCTGCATAAAAGTCTGGACCAATCTCGACGTGTGACAAGAAGCCAAGTCATGTTGAAATGTTCCATCAAATGTTTTCATGAATGAAACAATCCTACTGCGTAATATTTATATGTATTTGACAGAATTCATCATGCCTTTAAGAGGAACTAAGCGTCCAGTGCCATTTGTTGTGAAAAAACCCCAAAACATTTGTTTAGAAGGGTGTTTTACAGTCTGTTGGATATGTTCTAGTCGCAGAGTTTCACCTTCACTCCGTCTAACTACACTTGATTTGTATCCATGCATAAATAAATGTGTTTCATCAATGAAAAGCACCTTCTTCCAGTTGTTAACAGTCCATGATCGGTATTTTTTGGCCCATGCTAAACGTTTTTTCATCATTTTCTGAGTTAGAAATGGTTTTTTCATCGGTCTTGTTGCCTTACGACCAACTTCCAGAAGCCTTTTCCGTACAGTTGAGGTACTCACTTCAACACCATAATCCAATAAATCCCTTTGAAGGTCTGTACTTGTCTTTCTTGGATTTATTTTGCTATTTCTTATTAGAATTTTCTCAGTTCTTGGAGTAGTTTTCCGTTTGCGCCCACATTTTCCTTTTCTTTTTGGAGATGATGATCCGGAATCTTGAAATGTTCTTAAAATTCTTGAAACACTTGATTTGCCCACACCAATAGCTGTAGCTATATCTCTCACGGTCATATAAGTGTGTTCATTAAGAGCGATTATTTTAGAACGCTTCCTCGAAGTAATATCCATCTTTGAACAAGCAAAAGTAACACGTGATACACGGAACGCAAAATTATAACCACCAGCTGCCACACTGAAAGTCTCACAACTGAACTACTGATACACTAAAACCAGTCAAACAAGTAAATTACAGTCAAGGTCGATCCGTCACACTGCCTCTAGGCAGATATAACCGGTTTCAGGCGGTTCGGGATATCACTGGTAATCACATATCAACTTGGACAAGGAAAACATGTTTGTCCCAATTAATTCGAACAGTATAGTAGGTATAACCGAACGGGTGCTAATAATAATAATATAATTAAAACAGTGTCCATGGGGAACAAAATACCACCACCCTATAAAGTACAAAACTCCAAACAAATAAATGAAATAGCTATTCCTCGGTAAGTGTTAGAATTTAAATTGTATCTATATCGAATATGAAACAGGTATTTAGATTAGCTAACAATGTATACATCTTCACTCCTAATAGTTTAATAATAGTAATAATAAACACATATTTTCTCATTTATATCTTTTCATTAAAAATATTAATAGTTTATTTAATGCAACGTAGGAACTAAAACTATTAAGTTCGTAAGAAAATGTTTTTATAAATCACAACACTAATAAATATTTTAAAGAGATATTTTATCGAACAATAATTATTCAATATATCTGAATCGTTGGGTGCGCGAGGTAAGTTTCAGGATCATACTTGATTTGCTCGTAGCTGGAAGTTCTGGGTTCAAATCTCAGTCACGTGGAACGAGGGCTGTTTTTCCCTAAGTGTTTATCCACACTTCCTTCACGCAAATGCGGATACGCTTACTTTAATATATATTTTCCTTAGCTCTATTCCGTTATCATAATTAAAATGTGAATATAACAGATGAATAGTAGCAGGGCCGGATTAATGATAATAACTTGTTTGGTATTAAACGTATTTATTTGATTATTTGAATTTTTATTGCGTGGGTAAGGAACTGGTCCAACAACTAGTTTTATTTATTTGTTGTATTTAACGTGCGCTTTCTGAACCAAATTATTATATCAGCACACGAGAATATCTATAAGTGAGATAGAAAGGGCCTAACAATTTTGCCGGGAAAGGTATTTTCACAAACCTTACATGGTTATCTTACATACCACAATCAACATGGGACCAATGGCTTTACTTTCCCTCCAAAAGAAGTTATGCTATGAATTGTTATCACTCGAAAGAAATCCTTTGACCCCGACGGGGTTTTAACCCACGAACACCTGGTCTTGAGGCGAGCACTTTACTCAAAGACCAGTGAAGTCGACCAAACTGCTAGCATTATTATATGATTGAATGCTTAAGTATGACGATAGCGCTACAATCACAAAACCAAATAGAATAGGAATAAAAATCTCAACTAAAATCATTCATGGCGGCACTAGTGAACACGTAAACTAAATACAAGTCTCATTTAGTCTAGCCTACTGTCAACGGGGAGATTGGGGTTCAAGTCGCAGCCGGTCATTCTCGAAATATTTTTTCTAAATGTTATTATTTTTATATCTATATGAAAATACAGGTACATTTCACCTACATTCTACCTTCATCACCCCTACCCTATTAACGGGAGTAAATTTGTATAGCCCTAACGGTTAGTAAGGAAATGAGCTTAAAACTAAAGTCGAAGAACGTCAAGCAGGACCTTATCTAGGGTGCTGTGCTCATTATAGGAGCCAGGGAAATCCTTACTAAAATGCCAAATAGCTATTTGTGCTAACTTTTATGCATTTTTTTAATCTGAATATTGTTTTTCTAATTAAAAAAACTTTACACGAATCAACAAATTGAGGAGCTTTGAGAGTAAAATCACCACTCCTCTTTTGATTAGAAAATATATAATGTCAATAGATATATTGTGTTTGTTTATTTCTAAGAGAATTTTTAATATTTTATTCCTATAAACTCATTAGGTAAATAAAAATATTTATGGTTATTAAAAAAAGTAAACTAAATATTAGGGACAATGTTAAAGGGTGTTCAATAAAGTGAAGAACATTTTTTAAAAAACGGCTGTTTCCATAAGCTACGGAATTTTTTTTAAATAGTATATTGACTTAGTGTTAACATTTATTACTAATTCCCTTTTTAATTTATTGTTTTACAAACTTGTGTGCATTTTATGTATTTGAAATATCAATTTTGTGTTGACAACTACAAATATGTTTTATGTTACATACTGTTTTTGGTTTGACAAATGCTGTGCATTTTTATTAATTTATTTTAAACAAATATTATTTAAGCAATTTTTTTTTTTGCCACTACATGAACGTCATTGTTCAACGCTCGATTTATTTATCTGACCATAACAGATAGCTAGACATTCTTTTGTGTCTAAATATTATATTGTGTTTACTGGGGAGGGGGCTAGAGAAGAGACTTATTTCAAATAATGGTTTAGGGTGGAATCATCTCACATGTATAATTTACTAGCAGGCTGATCCATTCTTTGTATTATATCAAACTATTCAAATTAGGACGTTCAACATCCGGCTGCTAGCATTTATATAATTCCTCCTTGCACAATACCAAGCTAACTATGGCAATCATAATTTAAATTTTACGCTCAGCGTTCACTCTTAAATTTTAAATTTTAACACTTCTTATTTTCTGGAGTAGTCCTTCTACCTTTTCCCCAAATTTCAATTTTCTACCGGAGTTAAAACGTCTTTCTTATTTTGACTCCCTCCTCCAAGTCCTGGAGCCCAATTTTGAAATTCCTCATTTTGTAAATTTTCCTTGTTAAATGAGGTGGTCCTTCTAAAGATCTTCAAAATTTCAATTTTTCATCCTATTTCGAAGGGGCTTAGATTTTTCTGAACACACACCTAAACTCACTTTTGTTTTTATATATTACTAGCATGAAGTACAGCTTTGCCCGGAAGAATAGTTTAGGGTAACTAAAAAGATTAAAAATGGTAAAAATTAACTCAAATTAATTTTTAAGGGTTATGTAATAAGTTGAAAATATGGTTTAAGTATATAAAAGGAGTACTAAGGGAAAAGTGACGGACAGACAGACGGCATTGCGGAAATCATGTTTTTGGTTTCAGGGGGTCATGAAACGTTGACATTTATCGAAATTTCAAATTAGATTTTTTTGACAATTACAATACTAGTAGATATAGATCATTCTTTGTATTTATTTTTGTTATTTTTAAACAGTAAATAAGGTAGTTTTAATTCAATATTTATCTGGCTATGGCCTGCATACAATATATAGAGTCTAGTATGAATTTGCTTTTTTTAAATAGGAAATTCAGGGGTTATTTTAATGTGTAGAGCTTTATCCCTTTTGAAATATAAATCGTAAACCTGGTTTTAAAAGGTATCTTATGCACTCGACACATCATTAATGCTTTTAATTTAACAATCACATAATTAATGTATTTATTAAACTAGTATTGAGTCTTGGGGGAGACCAATTCCCAGTTTTCCCTCTATTGGATGTGCCACTGACCTATATATACATATATTGGGTTATATATATATATATATATATATATATATATATATATATATATATATACACACACGAGTATATAATACCCAAGGAAGAACAAACAAATAAATTCTATATTAGTCCTTTTTTGGTGGTATAGCTTCAATTTGAGGAAACACTCAAATTTTCTATGTTAATAGGCTGTCATTTATAAATTATCAGAACTACATTATATCTATTAAAATAACTGATTTTTTTTTGCTTAGAAACATTTTTGACAGTATTTTATTTTGTGATAAATTAATGGAAAACTATTACTTTATAAACATTTTCACGTAAATTAAAATGTATAGTACTACACAATCTTGCATACTTTCTCATTCAGTAACTAACCATGAATTGGTTTACTTCCATTGTATGTTACAATTAGGAAACAAATTTTCATAATTTGTCATCAGTAACCCATAAGGGAATGTCTGTGCGGTGCACTGTACCATTTATTTATTTTTTCAAAGCTCTAAACACTTTAAGCAAGATTGATCCTGCTAATTTTAAAGTATGGTGTTGCGAGTAAAGACATGCCTACTTTGATGAGTTTTGTTTAAATCTTTATATTAATTGTATAAAGCCGAAAATGACCGAAATCTATTGAGTATATACATTAATTTGGACACCCTTCACTTATAAATTGTGGACAGGAGGAAGATCACAAACCAAACACGTTTGTGTCCTTGTATATGTGTGCGTATGTGTTCAAATATCATACACACACACAAGTACGATTCTAGAATTGTTATTTTTAATTGTTTAACTTTTTAGAAATTCAAACCGTTCTATTCTCAATGAATAGTTCTTAGCTCAGGCTTGAAAAACTCCGGGATATTTAAAAAGAAGTTGGGCTATATTAGGTTTTATTGGGTTTGTTGTGGGGTTATTAAAGATCTTATGTATGTTATCTGATTAAACCAATCATTCTAACATATTAATTAGTGCCTAGACTGTTACTTTACAAAAACAAAATAACGTCCACGCCTAACAATAATATTATATTTTATAAATAATTTTTTTTAAGGAATTAAAACAATATACATTAACAAAATTCAAAATAAGACTTTCATGCAATCATGTTAGTAAAATTTGGTTCTTACAAAAGAAAGTTTTAAATTTAAATTGTATGTGTATTTATTAAAATATTCAATAACATTAGTTTGATCTAGTCCTGTGTTAGTATTTTTAATTCCGTTTCCAATCTATCTACATTTTTATTTAAAGTAATTAATCATATTTTAAATATTAAAAGGAAAATAGACTAACTACTTTAAAAAAAATAGACAATTGCTTTGTATTCAAAATATAATAAGTTTTTTGTTTTTTAAGTGGGTATTTTTAATGAAACCCATGTGGGTTTTTTTGGGGGGCTGGATAGAATTGTAACAACCCTGTCTTAGCTAACTCTACTTGCTTTAATTATATGCAATTGTAACAAAGAGCTATTGCATCCATATTATTTACCTTTACATTTTTATCATTGTTGTTAACTTATATTGTTGACGTGACTATATAAAATTTATTTAATTTTATTATAAAACCACTTTTTCAATTACACTTTTACATACCATTGTTTGATACTTGGAAACAATAGGAAACCCCAAAAACAACATTACTCAATCATTTAAGGAAATCTTATATTGTTATATTTCATTTCAACATTAGTTAATCACTAACTTCTAATACTTAATTTAAGTAATTTTAAAGATTAGACACTTTACAAAGATTTTTGTTTATTAATAAATAAATAAATGTTTAGTTTGTCATTGGTTTTATTTATAGTTCTTTCCCTAACGCTAAATAACTGGACTTTGTAAATACAATGGGAATTAAACACACATGGAAATGTATTAACTTTTTCACAATTGTTTTGTAAGTATTGTAAAATTTTACTTAATATAATTTATATTTTTATTGTCTTTAGGTTGAGTATACTATAATTTTTATCGTTAGAAGAGTAAATGACTGTCACAAACGTTAGTAAAACTACATTTATTTATTCATATCTCAAGTAATGTAATTTACATCTTTAACTTTCGATATATATTATAAATAGGCCTACCTTTAAAATAATAATTAAGTAAAATGCCATCAACTTTGACCACCATTTTTTGTTATGTATTTATTTGTATTTTCTAAACCTGTTCTTCCTACAAGAATTAGAGTATACATGGCCAAACGCATTGGGGGTGGTTTTCACCTTTATAGTTATCACATTTCTTTTTTTTTACATCCTTGTCAGAAGAATGTTGGTGCATTTCCAATAAACAATCATTCTTAATTTTAAATTATTATAAGTAAAATCCTTGTATATAATGTTGATGTAAAAATAAATTATTTTTATCCAAAGTAGTTTTAATTTGGTCTATTATGAATTATTATTAAAACAATTTAAAAGATTTACCCACATTTTAATTTATTTGACCTTTTATTTTAACGATTAACTTTCAATTAGAATTAGTTATTGTATTAATTAATGCAGAATATCAATGTTTTAGGCCTACACCTTAAATAGAAATACAAATCTAATATACTATTATTGATAGTTAATAATATACTATAATATAAATTTGTACACACTGAAAGAATATTGAATGAAAACTACTACAGCTATGTATAATTTTGAGATAGAACCCAAACCCGGCCTTCCAAACATTAGCCGAGAAAAAGAGAAGAAACCGATCCTCTACTTTCTTTGTCTCGGAATCTATTTTTGGAAAGAATGTATACCTGCTAGTCAGTCAACCCTACAGGCGACGAAATGTCTAGCTGTACACAAGCGGGGGAAATGGAATTGAAGTTCTCTACACGCACGAAACGTAGCGGATTTGAAACAAAATACAAGGTATGGGGGTTCCCTCTTAATATTTTTAGCACCGCGCCTTACTACCCGTTCGGGTTATACGCTTTAAGTACTAATTACGCTAATGGTTTAGGAATTGGGATGGATTTAATTAGAGGAAGTGAACCCGCATTTTCGTGGAGGTAGAGTGGAAAACCATTTAGGAATAACCACCCCCAGTTCACCCGACCGAGATTCGAACTTCGATCTCCTCGTCCTCAGCAATCGAGCTAAACACGACAAGCGCGTTAGCCAACTACGCCACGGAGGCGGGTGGGTTCCCTCTTAAGGTGGGATGGAAGGGCTGAATAAAGCGCAAAAATATTGCCTATTTCTGGCACAGTTTTCGGGATTATGAAACATCGCAGAAGTGTGGGGTATTTTTTATCTTGTAAATCAAATAAAGTTCTATGTTTGTATTGGAAGATATTTGAATATATCTTAGTAATTAATTTAGTAAATTGATTCAAAGTTGGCACTTTTTCCCTTGTGAGTAGGATCAAATTTCTTCCTATACAAACACAGAGCTTAAGCTAAAATAAAGGTACGTATTTTTTTCCAATTTATAAACATTATGGAACTATCGTAATTAATGATAGAAAATTGTATAAAATAGTTCAGCGATGTCCTGCTAGGATCTCTACGATCGAATACTTACCCCCACCATACACACCTTTCACCTCATCCCTCAGATTTTGTCAACAACTATCTTTCTTTGACCTTGACAGGTACTATTCACGATGCAGGTAGAAACAGATTAACACCCCCTCTACCTTCTCCCTCCGCCCCTCAGGCCATCTTAATATATCTCGGCCTGGGCACACTTGAGACAAAATAAAATTGGTATTTTCTTACACATCTCGCCTTGTTTGTTTTGAATGGAAGCTTTCAACTCTGAATAAGAGTACATGGCATCAAGTTTAAAATATAAATGTAGAGTAAACAATCATTTACACGCACTTTCAAATAATGTTAGTCGTAGTGGTTTTATTTAAACTTTCAAATATTTAATTAGTATAATTATATCGTCGCATAGACTGTTTTAATAAAATTGTTTATATTTAAAAATATATAACACTAGTGTTGAATATGAAAAAATACTCATTATTTTCAACGCAATAAAAACCATTATAGGTCTACTAAAATAAAAAAGATATTTTTCATTTATGTATGTGCTTTTTTATAAATCATAACAAGTGGTGAAATATTTATTTGACAAAAAATTGTTATAATCCATTACAACCATGACTGAAGAAAATTCAACTTCAATCCAGAAATATACTTTATCAGCTAAACAAAGCAAACATTCGTCTCGCTTCACTGTTAAAAAATTAAAACGTTTAAAACTATCAAGAAAACCGAAGAAAAGACGATTACCGGACCAAATTGGAGAGTACTGGAGAAATAAATAGAAGTAATGATTTTATGTTATTGTTGGAAAATGTGTCATATAATCTAGAATGAATTTGATGACTTAACTTTTTATTCCATCGAACCCGCCTCTGTGGCTGAGTGGTCAAACGCGTCAGTCTCGTGTTAGACTTAGCTGCCGAGGACGGGGAGAGCGAGGTTCGAATCTCACTCGGGTGAATTGAGGGGGGTTTTTCCTAAATGGTTTTCCACTCTCCCTCCACGAAAAAGCGGGTTCACTTCCTATAATATCATCCTACCACATCCTTAACCCACTAGAGTAATTATTACTTGAGCGTATAGCCCGAACGAGTAGTAAGACGTGGTGCTAAAAAAAATACTTCATCGAGATCACTCGGAGAGAAAGTACCGATTGTTATAGTAAAAAAAAATTGAACTTGAAATTTTGATGAATGTCGACGTTTCATGACCCCCCGAATCCGAAAAAGTGTTTTTTAGCAATGCCGTCTGTCTGTGTGTGTGTGTCTGTCTGTCTGTTACTGGGGCTAGAGCCGAAACCTTTTTACCGATAGGACTGAAACTTCGTATATAAGATTTTCATAAGGTTTTACAGAGGGGTTTTTGTAATGAGTTATCTACCTCTAAAATTAAGGGTAGTTTACTGAAGGAATAAACAACAAAAAGTAGATTTTCTCTAAATTGGCTCTAACGATTTTCATAAAAAATTGTCTTCCTCGGTGGTCTAGTAGTTAGCATGCTCGCTTCTGGACCCAAGGTTCACGGGTTCAATTCCGTCCGAGGGCGATGGATTTTTAGGATGGTAAAATCCGTAGCATGCCTTCCTTCGGAAGGGAAGTAAAGCCGTGGGTCCCGTGTCGTTGTTTCCGACACGTTAAAGAACCCAACACCCTGATAGAGAGGGTCACTTGGCTAAATTATATCGGCCTTTTCACGCTTACGTAGAAATGACATTATATGACCTGTATTTTTGTCGGTAATAATTCAATAATAATAATATTACATTAACAGTTTAAAAATACAATATACATAAATTCGTAAATGGAAACTGAACCTGTGAATTGTGATACCGTAATATGTTTTTAGAAATGGTTAAAATCATTGTAGCCTACATGAAGTTTGGAAGTGGGTACAGTAATTGAAATTATTATTGTATGTAGGTAAACACTAAGTATTGTATAAGAAAGAGGTGATTATCATATGCCCCCACCCCCATAAACTGCAAATCCTGGCTGTGAAGAAGAATGTGTAAACACAGACCTGTTAACCAGTGGCGTACACAGTGGCAGAGGGAAGGCCGAGGATCCGATTTTGGTTCAAATTAGTTTAACATTTGCATTCTTTGAAATCAACATTTATCCCGGGGGGTCACCAATTTTTAGGTGGCATCGCTGATTCTCTATCTTTCTTATCTCTTACTTCACATACAAATTTCCAAATATTACAGTAATTGAAATGTATAATTGTGCAATTATGAACATTATTATGTAAAAAGCTTCCCCATCCTAAAACTATTGGTTCTTCTATGTCCCCTCCCATCCCTCATTATTTATTTGTTGGGGCGTCATTTTAAAATTAAATGCTTTTGGACTATAATTAATTTGGTTTCTGTTCTGTTTTGAGAACCATTTTGAAATTTTCAATTTCTCTAATTTTTTGATTATATGGATGGGTTATTCTACATAGAAATACTTGCCAAATTTTAATCTATTATAACTTTTCATATTTTGGTTTCTGTTTTTTAGCAATTCCTCATATCCCTCCGATTTACTCAAGTCCCATTTTGAAATTTACCATTTTTATACTTTTCTGAAGTGACCTGGTGGTCTAGGGTTAAGACATTGGACCTCAGTGCTGGGGGTTCGGGGCTCAATTACCGCCCCCAGCACAGAGTTATCTAATTGCCAAACTCTTACTTCACCTCTGACAAAATGTGTATTATTCACAATTAGTGTATGGGAGGAATGACAGGCTCCCCCGTGGTTCGGATTCCACGTTAAACTGTAGGTCCTTCATTTCATCTCATAATCACCCTATCCTTACACATTAGCGTAAGTGCGTATAGCCCGAACGTGTAGTAAGACGCGATGCTAATAATAAATAATAATAATATACTTTTCTGTTATATGGGGTGACCCCTCAACCTGCTTTCCAAAATCCAGATTTCCAGCTTTTCAGCTCATCGATATAGAACATGTGATTTCCGGCCCTTTTATGCCCCTTTAGAGGAAGTAATTTGAAAGAAACTTTAAAAACTTCTAATCCAATTCTAAAAAGGAAACTCCCTTGTAAATTTCAAGGCTCTATGTCCACTGGCTTAAAAGATACAGCAGTGAATTTTGAAAACATTAGACCCCTTTATGCGTTTCATCACCTTGGATTTCGAATGTTTTTAAAAAAAACGTCTTAACCCATGTCTAAGGCTTTAAACGAACCTTCATGCATAATTCCATGTCCAGGGATTGTGGAGATATATGGTGCTGAGAGAGTGGGTGGGTTTTTCCTATAGAGAGATAGTTGTTATCATAATAGTTTTTGTATATTTGCTATGGGCACCCTGGAATTAGTCGGAACTTTTTCTCTTAATTCGATTTCAGGGTGCCCATATCAAATATCCAAAAACTATTATTATAACTATGTAGAAAATGAAACTTGTACTGGAGCAATATATTATTTATTTAAAATAAAAATATAATTGATGCAAAAACTAAAAAAATATTGCCCGTGGTCCTTTTTATACCACCTTTTAAGAGGTCGAATCCCCTTCGAATTATTTTTATGTTCTCCTCTCCTACCCCCAACCCCTCTTCCTCGTTACACCGAACAATCAGCCCCCACTTCACACAGAAATATTTTATTGTGATATAAAATGATAGAATTAAATCGGTTTTCCGGAAACTTACTAAAAATAAAGTTCTTCTGGAACCCTACAGTAGAACACAATGCTGAGACAAAATCTTACTAAGTGAAAGCGGGCATTTTTCAAAAGAGAAATATAGTAATTTTTGTGTGCATGAATATTCCAACTTTAGTGCCTTCAATCAAATAAAGGGTACGGGGCACCGCACAGACTTTCTCGCTTTTTTTTTACCTACAAAATTATGCAATCTGCTAGTAACTCGGAAACTGGGAGCTAATCTTCGTTAGCTTGCAAAGTATAGGGCATAAGAAGGCCATAGCATAGCCCAAACAAGGTAAGACCACCTTTCAGAAAAAAAACGGAGGGGCCTTTCCCCATATTCAAAGTAGCAACATTAAATTTCCAAAGAGCATACATTAAATAAGGGTAACTGTTACAAAAATATTTTTTTCCTGACCTAAGTCTTTTAAAACAAGATCGAAAAGCTTTATTTTAAAAACATATTTCCTATAACGGGAAAAAAAAAAAGGTTTTATAAAAATTATTTCAAATAAAAGTTTTTTTTATCTTTAGTAGTGCTACAACTTTACAATGAAATGTTATTTCGTATTAAAATATTACGGGGGATATATAATAAAAACTGGAGAAAACGTCATCTTTAAAAAGTACCCCTTAAAGTTATTTTCCGGGAAAAAAGCAAAATTTGCCTTTTTGTGGGGAATTATTAATCTGTGGTTGTATATAAAAATTTTAATTAAAATCGTTATACCCGGGTTTAAATTGAAAAAATTTAAACCCTTTTTAAACTTTCCCAAACCCTTATTTTTAAGGGTATATTGGTAGTTCAATTATAAGATAAAAACAAAAAAATTAAGGGGAAAACCCGGAATGCCCAATCCAACCCTTTTGTAATGAAATTTGTTTTTGCCCCTGAAAAGAAATTTTGAAAGCATTGACAAGAATTTCTTCCAAATTTTTAAAAACCCAAAATCTTATTTCTTTTAAATTTATGTAGAATATTAAATGGCGCTTAAAGCACTTCTTCTTCTAAGAAGGAAAAAGCCACTGATCAGTGACGCCCCGGGCCACGGACCCAGCCAAGTCAGTTTTAAAATATAAATTTTTTAAATAATAACTTCCCCCTTCCGATGGTTCGAAGAGAAAATTTTAAAAAGTAACTTATCTTTTTTTTTTCCGGGGTCTCGAAGCTTCGAGTAGCACAAGATGTTTTTTTTCCCTTTTATTTTTTTTTTTTCTAAACTAAACCTTCTCGAAGCTTCCATGCCAGGAATTTTTTAAAGGGATTGCAACAAAAAGTCAGTTTTTTGTTGGGGGGTACGTTGGCAGTTGGTGTCCAGAACTTTACTTGGCGTCTAGCCCAACACCGTCCGCGCTAGCCCGCGTAAGTTCGAGAAAGATCTATTTTCGCAAAATTTAAATTTAAAATGTTTTAGAAAAAAAAAAAAAGTCAAAATGAAAAGTGTATTAAAATAATTCGAATAGGAAAACCCTTCGCGGTTTAAAGTAAATCCAGAACGTTACAAATTTGGGGTTTTCCCCAAATTAGGGGGACGAAAATTTTCTCCCCAGATACGCACGAATTACCTCCCCAGATACAGCACAATATACCTCCCCCAAACAGCACGAGATAAAACACGAAAATTAAACCCCCCCCCCAATACCAAACAAAAATATACCTTCCCCCAAATCAGCAAGGGGGATACAAAAACGAATTATTTTCCCCCCCAGATCGCCCGAAATTAAACCCCCCCGAGGTAAAACAGTGGGGGGACAACGCCGAAGACCGAGGGTTAAACACAGAGCAACGCCGAGGACCGAGACAAGAAGAAGCAACACCGAGGACCGAAAAAAAAAAGGGAAAAAAAGCAGCACCGAGATAAAAACAGGAAGCAACGCCGAGGAAACCCGGGTAAAACAGGAAGCAGGTCGGGGACCCAGAGAAGCACTTCCATCACCAAAGGAGAAAGGGGGGGGGAAAAGTCTAAAGAAAATATCACAGATAAGTCATCAACAGAAACTTAAAATTTTAAAAAAGTGAAAAATAATTTATGCATTTGTGCATTTTGGGGGGGGAACATAAATTAATTTTTTTTTTATTTTTAAAATTAAAGGGGAAAAAATTAAAAATATGGAGAAATTTAAATGATAAAAAGTGACGCAAATAGCTATTTTTGAAGAGGTAGCTGAAAATTTTAAACCAAAGGGAAACAGTTAAAGGGCTAGAACAATCAGATGAGGGAAATAAGGGAAATTAAAAAGGACAAAAGGAGAGTCATTTGCAGAGGGAGAGAAGAAAAGGGGTTTGGACAGAAAAAGAAAGAAATGTTATAGTAGATGGGAAGAAAGAGAAAAAAATAGACCAATTAGAGACAGTTCATCAAAACTTAGCAGTACAGCTAAATAAGGTAGACAACCAAAGTGATAAAAACAGGAAAAAGTAAAACAAAATTTTGATTGAAAGCTGAAAACCTAAGGAAAGGACAGTTCAGTTAATGGACAGATTTCAGCTAATAAAAATAAAATAGAAACAATAGAACTAGAATCAGTGAAAGGGTTAAAGGAAGTAGAAATTAAAGTTGGGAATCGGGACCTTCAGGTAGAACGCAATGAAAAGGAAATAAATGAGGTAAAATCAGTACTTGATTCTCAGCAAGGACACAAATAAAATTTTAATAAAAGAACAGATAGATGGGATCGTAAATAAGGCAGTAGAAAAACTAGATAAAAAACTTACCGATTTTGTGGTTAAAAATCAAACAAATCTAGGGAATCTAGTAACTTACACCGATACTACCAAACTTATTTGCAAAGGTTAAAGAAAACGTCATTAGCACTTATTCCAAATTTAAGGAAAGAGAGGAAAAACATTTCAGCATTTCCCAATATATAATTAAAGTAGAAAGAGTATTTAAAGGAGAAGAATAAACGAAAAGTCAAAAATAGAGATATTTTTATCAGGCCTAGAAGATGAGGCGAAATCCTGGACAGATATTTATAGAGGAGTGAAGGGGAAACATATGAGCAGGTAGGGAAATATTTTTGGAAAATTTTGGTCTCAAAATATCAGGGATGATTTTCTACAATTAATTTTTTAATGGAAAATATAACGAAAAGGATGGTTTATGAGGGGAATATTTCAATAAATTTGTAACAACAGGCGAAATATTTGCGATACCCAGTAGTAGAGGATAGTTTGATAGGTTTCTAATGAATCATTTTCCAACTCCAGTAAAAGGGACGTTCTCATTAGTATAAATAAACGAACATCAAAGAAGTAGAGAGAGATTAATGGCATTTGACGATAGATATCAACAGAAACAAAGAAATCAATGAGCAAACAAACAGATATAATATTGATAGGCATAGGCAATCAAAAAAACCCCTCAATTCAAAAAAATTTAAAATAATGACAAGATAGGCAGAGATATCAAAATAATTATCCAATACCAGAGCAAAATAGAAAATATCCTCATCCTAGAATAGAATATCGACAGGATAGGAACCAAGGACCTTCGAGGCAAATAAATTCGAGTGATCGAAAAATTAATAGAAATAACAATACAGGTAACCCCAGATTCACAACCAATCAAGTACATCACCCCCCAAAATTTTAATTATGTACCACCATTTTCAGGGACATAAAATTTTGAATGAGTACGACTCACAAAAAAATTTGATCCAGGAGGCAATTAAATAAACTTTAAATTTCGGTTATATAAATGTAAAAAATTAGCAGTTTAACTAAAGATTTAAATTTTAAATAGTAAAATAAGGGAAAACTATAATCATTTAGTCGTAGTAAGAAAAGTTTTAAATAGAAATTTAAGTAAATTTAAAAGGTACAATCAGAGAAATAAAGTAATATTTCCTGTGCAAGAGAAGGTTGTGCGTATTTGTAAAAATTGTAAAGTAAAAAAATTATAAGTAGCAACAAGCAAGGTTAGAAATTGATCACCAAACTTAATTACATCTTGCAGAAAAAAGTTTAAAAAGATACAGCAGAGAAACGAACCCGGTACCATGATAAAAAGATTCTTAAACCTATTGAATACGCAAATGGCCAGTTAGTTCTTGTAAAAAATCATCCAGTTATCATCAGCTTTGAATAAGGAAGTAAAAAGTTTTTTTTTACTATATGAAGGACCATATCAGGTAAAACATCAAATAGGTCAAAATGTATACTTAATTTCAAGACCCTGAGACTTTAAGATTAGAGGTTTTTTAATGTCACAGAATTAAAACCTATCATAGCAAGACAGATATCTAAACATTTTTCAGCCTACATTAATTATAAAGGATAGGAAACAGGATTTTTTTTACATAATTAAATATAAAATGACTATGCAAGAGTTCGAACTGGACCTGTAGCACAAAAACTAACAAGATGAGAGAGATACTAAAAGGGCTTTTTATTTCCTAGGAAATACGCGTGGTTAAAATATACTTATATATTGTCCACAAAACAAACAACTGTAAACACCAACTCTGCAACTGCGTGTCATTTTGAAGTGAGTAAGGAGGGTTGAACACCTCAAAATATAATTGTAAAGAAAACCATAAAGACCAAACATGAAAAGTGAGACTAATCTTTTAGTTTCTGAAAAAGGGAAATTAAAACCTTCTTTTGTAAAAATTGAGAGGGTTGTAAAACAAATTCTATACATTCATTCCTACGTCGCACTTAATAAAAGGGGGTCGGTTTATTTTGGCATTCCTACATCGCAAAGCTAAGACGACAACACAAACTGACTTTGGCCAGGAAAGATAAATCACTTATTTTTATTTTTTTTTGTTCAAAAAAAGTCAGAGTCAAACCGGTACATTAAGTATAAAATCTATAAGTATAAAAATATAAATTCTTATAATTTAGATTAATAAAAATTTGGACTTAGCATAATTTTAGAAAGTTGTTAAATCAAAATAAAGGGGAAACAGATAAGGAGGGGGGATGACCCTTAGAAGCATGCAAGGGATAACATCGGATAGAAGGATAGGTGAGGGCTTTGGAAAAAGTTTGTCAGCTGGAGGTGCGTGGGGAACCTTAAAACACGCGAGGAGAGATTAGGTCTAAGTATATTATAAGAGTAGGTCATAATTTTTGTTAATTGTAAACTATTGTTTAGGTAATAATTTGAGTAAAATTAGGTAACAGGGCAATTTTGAGTTTAAAAAATTTTTTATAATTTCACTTTAAGAAAGAAATAGGAAATTTTATTAATTAATAGACAATCTTGGAAATCTGAATAAATATATTATTTCATCAATGATGGATTTTTTATAATCAAGTTGAGGATTTTAATATTTAGGTGGGGGGTCATTTTAAATTTAATTTTATTAAATTTTATTGAGTTTAAGAAGATATTGATTAAGATAGTAACGAAATCACAGAGTAAGCTAATGAGCTGAAGAGTAAGATCTAAGATATTAGAGAGATTAATTTAGATATGCACTTGAGTGCTTAATACAGTATGTTAAGGTGATGGAAATAAGAGGCGAGTAGTCTTGTTTAAAAGCATTTTTTTCAGATAGGGAGTTAGGTTTTTTTCATTGAGGTATATAGGTTAGAAAGTGGAGTTGAGGTTTTTTCAGATATGGTCTTAGCTATGGGGAGAAACCATGATCTAGATTAATTAATCGTCGTTATGAGTTTAAGGATAGCCCGAGGGCATCTAGGGAGCGTTGAGGAGATTAGGTTTATTGAGTGAGGAAGTTGAGGTTATTGAGTAAGGGTATTAAGCCATGATGAATAATTTTATTTTTTTTTATAAGTGGTGAGTCAAAAGGATCACCAAGTTCAGGTAGCAGGTATTTACAAAACATAGAGTTAGCACAACGCAACAAAAGAGTCAGATATAATAAATGAGGCCCGAAGCCTAAGCTTTCCACTATTTAATATGCGATAAATATCCAATGGTTAATTCTGGATTAAAATTTAAAGATATTGAGGAGATTGTGAAAAAAGTTTAAAAGGGTATTCTGTGATTACGTAAGTAATAATGCTAATGTATTAACAAGGAAGAGAGTAAAATTTGGGGGTTAGACCTAATTAAGCTACTACAGATTTTATTATAATTTCATTTTTTAAACGCTAAGGCAAATAGGCAATAGTCAAAAGATTGTAATCAATTGAGAAAGATGCAGTTAAAGATTTTTTCAGTAATGAGAAATTCATTATTCAATTAAGAAGGGGAAAAAATAATTTTAAATATTTTATGATTCAAGATTATCGTCTATATATTTCAAGTATTTTAAATTTGTTTTGAGGTTAGGTATTTAATAAATAAAGATTTTGGTAAGGTGAATTCAGATGTTCTGTTTTTATCCTTTCTCTGTCCGAAACAATGTAATTATATTATCTTTTAGTAATTAAGTTTATTTTGTGAATTATCCTTTTTGTGTTTTTAAGCTAATTTTCAGTAAATGTATTTCAAGTGATGGCTCTTATGCGAATTTGGCGTCAGGCTTTTTAAGGGTATGTGTAGCATTAAGGGGTGTTTTTTTAAGTATGTTAAAAATAGTAAAAGTGGATCCGTGAAGGATCGTCATCGTAATCCCAATAATTAAAGGTGGATCCGTGAAAGGGTCATTGAAATGAATAAAAAGTGCAACGAAGTGTTTAAACCAATAAATGATTAAAAGACACTTTGATTAGTGACAATTATATTCAATTTTTTTTTATTAACAAGTTTAATGTATTTTAATCAATCTTAAAGGACGTAATAGCAACGAATTTTGTTTTTTTTAAAAAAAAAAACTTTCATTTGTAATGATTAAATTTATATTTTTATATTAATTTTCAAAAAGTTCATATAATAAAAATTATATTATTTTATTTCAATTAATTGTAATTATACTTAACAATTTTATATCTTGATATTTGATTTATCTAATTTCAACTTTTTGGGTTAACATTTTATATTTTAATGTTTGTTTATATAACTTCAATATAAAATATAATTCATGTAAACTTTACAGTCGGAGAACACCACTTCAAATATTATCATTCAAGAAAACATTATACAGAGTGTTCCAAATTATTGGAATTTATCTATTTGTGAAATGTTAACAGATTGTTTTCAAAATATTGTTATTGTGAAATTTTTTACAGGGTGTGCGAAAAATGATCATGTCGTCTTTTCTCGTTTTTTTATTTTTTTTAGCAAAGCGTATCAAAAAGTATACGACTAGGTCTCTACTTTCAGATACACTTTGGGGGGTATTGTAATGTAATTGATTTGCCCTGAAAAGTATGTGAAAGCATTGACAAGAATATCGTCCTAATTTTATAAACATATTTATTTCAATTTAAATTATGTAGTTATATTAAATGGCGCTTAAAGCACTTCTTCTTCTAAGAAGGCAAAAGCCCCTGATCAGTGACGTCAAGGGACCCTGACACCAGCCAAGTCAGTTTGACAAATATATTTTTCAAATAATAAATTCCTCTTCTCGATGGTTCGAAGAGAGATTTTAAAATGTAACTTGAGTCTTTTTCCGGCTCTCGAAGCTTCGAGTAGCACAGAGATGTTTTTGTCTTGTATTTTTTTTTCTAAACTGAAACCTTCTCGAAGCTTTCATGACCGAGGGAATATTACAAGGGATGGTTCATAAAAAAGTCAGTGTTCAGTTGGGAGTGTACAGTTGGCAGTTGGTGTCCAGAACTCACTTGGCGTCTAGCAAAAACCTGTCCGCGCTAGCCGGTATAGTTCGAGATGATCTATTTTCGCATTAATTAAACTGATTCAGGGAAAAAAAAAAAACATGTCAAAATGAAAAGTGTATTATTATAATTCGTCAATAGGCACCATCGGCGGTAACGTAAATCCAGAACGTTACACCATTTTTAAATTGTCTACTTTAACGAACATTTTCTCAGGCCCAATTAGAAATAAAGAATGTTTTTTTTTTGAATGTTTTATTGATAAATTACACATACGTTAATGAGAGGATATTTTTCTAATTTTTTTTATAGAAGTTGTAATTTTTTTCCCTTTGCATGTAAGATTTTTTTTTTCCTTCGAATTTTTTCTTAATTTTTTTTAAAAAACTTTTCGTTAAAGTGGAGTATAGTTTATGAGAATATATTTAGAATAAATCATTACATCCAATTTGGACAGTATTTTCAATATTTAAATAATAATAATAATTTTTAAAGTTGACAAAAAATCGGTTTTATGATCCAAATAGGGCCAAAAAACCCTTACCACATAATTAAACTACACTAAAAAAAAAATATTCCCCGAAAAAATATTTCGTTGTTTTATTTACAGCCCTACGACCTCCCGATGACCCTTTAAAACTAAACGCGTAAGCCTTTTAAAAATATTATAATTTTA